>OZ024904.1:5844332-6092993 GCA_964017125.1 Flabesymbios commensalis
AAGAGAGTGTTCAAGATGGTCGATCACTAGTTTAATAGTAAGATTTAAGAATTTTTTTAAATTGGCAAAAAAATAGCTATATTCTCTTTTGAATTAAAATACATCATTTCATTAATTTTATCCAAGAGGCTATTTTAGCGAACACCAGGGTCAAAATACCCCCTGTAATGTAATAGGTCTACCCTGTATTGTAATGCCAATTGGAACAAAATTATTACAATAATTAATTAAGTATTATATCAATCGATCAATCAATCAATCAATCAATCAATTGGTTGTCCGCTAGAGCAGAAATGCCCGCTTGCTTGCTCGCTCGCTAGCTGTCCGACCGGCACGGCCGAGGCCTGCCTGCCTCTCACTTGCCCCACAGCCAGCCATGCGGTGTTCGATGCCGTCCCCTACCTGTTACCTCGGATGGGCGGGCCGATAAATCTCCCTCCGGTCTTCCCACCGTCTTGTGACTTACGGCTTTTTTATGCAGGGATTATAGGAGAGCTCAAACGTTGACCCAATGTTGGGTCAATTTCGGGCCAGCGTCGTAAACGATGGTCCAACATTGATACAACTTTGCGTCAGCGTTGTGTGTTTGCTATGTGGTAGACATGCAGGCCCTGAATAATAATCTGATAATAGGACTACGTACTGTATGACTTAATGATAATGTAATAATGTGAGTATTTATGTGGTGCACAGAAGCCTAGGGCTGCTTATGGCGCCTTGCATCATATTATCCCTGGTCATTGGACCTGTTCATTCATGAACAATTTTAACTCCCCAGGGAGCATAATCACTGCAGCCATGTGGCGCTAGTAAATTTTCGTACAACAATTGCCATCTCTGTCCCACCAGGTACTCATTTAAACCTGAGTCAAGTGAAGCACCTGAGGGCGAAGTACCTTGCCCGAGGACACAATATTGTCGGTAGACGTCAGATTATGACGTCTAAAGTTGATCACCGCACTGAGAGAATTAAAATATTCATAATTGCCGTAGACCATAACATAGGTATTCAAATGAATCAGAAAGGACCAACCAAGACATTTATGATGATTTGAAATTGAAAAAACCCTTTGGTCTCCATGGTTTATACGAAAGTATTTCAGTGCTTTAAGGGTTAAACCCGCATTGCGTCATCTCCCGTGAATGTGCTTGACACACCATCTCTTGCACTGAACGTCATTATAATAAAGAGGGTCAAAAACTTTCAGAATAGCTGATGACATGGTATGTTTATGAGAGGAGACTTTAACTGGAGATTCACTGATAGATGGGACATGCTGACTCGGGACAACACGACCCGGAAAACATCACAGCTTGCTTCTCACGAAAAAGGTTAGATGTTTAGCTCATTAGACCAAATGCTAGATCTCATAGCGCCAGGGACTAATCTAGAAATAAAAAACAGGGCGAACAAAATAGACCAACTATAAGACCGGAGACGTGCGTGACCCCAGATTTCATGGTGGTTTTAAGTGCATTCATTCATTCATTCATTCATTCATTTATTCTTTCATTCATTCATTCATTCATTCATTCATTCATTCATTCATTCATTCATTCATTCATTCATTCTCCATTCATTTATTCATTCATTCATTCATTCATTCATTCATTCATTCATTCATTCATTCATTCATTCATTCATTCATTCATTCATTCATTCATTCAATTAATCATTTCTTCGTTCATTGATTGAATTGTTTGCTTCATTCATTCACTCATTCATTTATTCATTCATTTATTCATTCATTCATTCATTCATTCATTCATTCATTCATTCATTCATTCATTTAATTATTCATTCATTCATTCATTCATTCATTCATTCATTCATTCATTCATTCATTCATATATTCATTCATTAATTCATTCATTCATTCATTCATTCATTCATTCATTCATTCATTTGTTCATTTATTCAATTATTCGCTCGTTTGTTCGCTCGTTCACTCACTCACTCACTCACTCACTCACTCACTCACTCACTCACTCACTCACTCACTCACTCACTCACTCACTCACTCACTCACTCACTCACTCACTCACTCACTCACTCACTCACTCACTCACTCACTCACTCACTCACTCACTCACTCACTCACTCACTCACTCACTCACTCACTCACTCACTCACTCACTCACTCACTCACTCACTCACTCACTCACTCACTCACTCACTCACTCACTCACTCACTCACTCACTCACTCACTCACTCACTCACTCACTCACTCACCCACCCACCCAACCACCCAAACACCCACCCACCCACCCACCCGCTCACTAACTCACTCACTCACTCGCTCGCTCGCTCACTCACTCACTCACTCACTCACTCACTCACTCACTCACTCACTCACTCACTCACTCACTCACTCACTCACTCACTCACTCACTCACTCACTCACTCACTCACTCACTCACTCACTCACTCACTCACTCACTCACTCACTCACTCACTCACTCACTCACTCACTCACTCACTCACTCACTCACTCACTCACTCACTCACTCACTCACTCACTCACTCACTCACTCACTCACTCACTCACTCACTCACTCACTCACTCACTCACTCACTCACTCACTCACTCACTCACTCACTCACTCACTCACTCACTCACTCACTCACTCACTCACTCACTCACTCACTCACTCACTCACTCACTCACTCACTCACTCACTCACTCACTCACTCACTCACTCACTCACTCACTCACTTATTATGTTACAGGACAATGAAGGTCCGTTGGTACCACTACTGCGGGGACCTGTTTAACATCGTCAAGGCTTTCGTGGGGACTAACTTCCTGACATTGGCGTATGGTCTGTATCTGAGTGGATTAGGGGTAAGTCACCATCTGAGTGGATTAGGGGTACGTCACCATCAGTATCTGAGTGGATTAGGGGTAAGTCACCATCTGTATCTGAGTGGATTAGGGTAAGTCACCATCTGTATCTAAGTGGATTAGGGTAAGTCACCATCAGTATCTGAGTGGATTAGGGGTAAGTCATCATCATTATCTGAGTGGATTAGGGGTAAGTCACCATCTGTATCTGAGTGGATTAGGGTAAGTCACCATCTGAGTGGATTAGGGGTAAGTCACCATCTGTAGCTGAGTGGATTAGGGGTAAGTCACCATCTGTAGCTGAGTGGATTAGGGGTGAGTCACCATCTGAGTGGATTAGGGGTAAGTCACCATCTGAGTGGATTAGCGGTAAGTCACCATGTGTATCTGAGTGGATTAGGAGTAAGTCACCATCTGAGTGGATTAAGGGTAAGTCACCATCTGAGTGGATTAGGGTAAGTCACCATCTGTATCTGAGTGAATTAGGGGTAAGTCACCATCTGAGTGGATTAGGGGTAAGTCTCCATCTGAGTGGATTAAGGGTAAGTCACCATCTGAGTGGATTAGGGGTAAGTCTCCATCTCAGTGGATTAGGGGTAAGTCTCCATCTGAGTGGATTAAGGGTAAGTCACCATTTGCATCTGAGTGGATTAGGGTAAGTCACCATCTGTATCTGAGTGGATTAGGGTAAATCACCATCTGTATCTGAGTGAATTAGGGGTAAGTCACCATCTGAGTGGATTAGGGTGAGTCACCATCTGAGTGGATTAGGGTAAGTCACCACCTGTATCTGAGTGGATTAGGGGTAAGCCACCATCTGAGTGGATTAGGGTAAGTCACCATCTGAGTGGATTAGGGGTAAGTCACCATCTGTATCTGAGTGGATTAGGGTAAATCACCATCTGTATCTGAGTAGATTAGGGGTAAGTCACCATCTGTAGCTGAGTGGATTAGGGGTAAGTCACCATCTGAGTAGATTAGGGGTAAGTCACCATCTGTATCTGAGTGGATTAGGGGTAAGTCACCATCTGTAGCTGAGTGGATTAGGGTAAATCACCATCTGTATCTGAGTAGATTAGGGGTAAGTCACCATTTGAGTGGATTAGGGGTAAGTCACCATCTGTATCTGAGTGGATTAGGGGTAAGTCACCATCTGTTGCTGAGTGGATTAGGGTAAATCACCATCTGTATCTGAGTAGATTAGGGGTAAGTCACCATCTGAGTGGATTAGGGGTAATTCACCATCTGTATCTGGTGGATTAGGGTAAGTCACCATCTGTATCTGAGTGGATCAGGGGTAAGTCACCATCTGAGTGGATTAGGGGTAAGTCACCATCTGAGTGGATTAGGGGTAAGTCCCCATCTGTATCTGAGTGGATTAGGGGTAAGTCACCATCTGTAGCTGAGTGGATTAGGGTAAATCACCATCTGTATCTGAGTAGATTAGGGGTAAGTCACCATCTGAGTGGATTAGGGGTAATTCACCATCTGTATCTGGTGGATTAGGGTAAGTCACCATCTGTATCTGAGTGGTTTAGGGGTAAGTCACCATCTGAGTGGATTAGGGGTAAGTCACCATCTGAGTGGATTAGGGGTAAGTCCCCATCTGTATCTGAGTGGATTAGGGTGAAGTCACCATCTGAGTGGATCAGGGGTAAGCCACCATCTATATCTGAGTGGATCAGGGGTAAGTCACCACCTGTAGGCCTTTCTGAGTGGATTAGGGGTGAGTCACCATCAGTATCTGAGGGGATTAGGGGTGAGTCACCACAAACCATCGGCATTCTGGATAATAGTGCCAGTGTAGGTCAAAGCCTTACACCACCGTCAATCCTGTTTATGTTTATAGCTTACCCCTACTCTTATCGAAGACCTTTTACAATAAGATGGTCGACTTGGGGATTTCACCATACAAATGCGTGTAATACATTATGCAGTGGTGTCCCCTTTTAACGGGAGTTGGAACTACGCTTTGGCAAGTGTATCATCATATAAAACATGTGATAATTTCACCACTTTAGCCTCCAAATAAAAAATAATGTTTTTCTAGGTTTGACAGTTATGACAATATCTCTGTAATATTTATTTTTGGAACGAAAATAACTGCTAATATAGCAGATAAGTCATCTTATATTATGATAACATTTTAGAGAATAAAATGTCTTCATTTAAATAACAGAAAGGATGTGTACAGAAAGTATACAAATATATGGGCACAGAACGGGAGGGGAGTGATGATATGTGGTCAAGCATAGCGACCACAAAGGAGATCGGGGCAAAACATTGGTAACAACCCCAACTTGACAGACATGTTTTTTCATTCAAATTTTTCTTTTATTCAAACTATTTAGAACACATGAACAATATTTAAATTTAAATTTATAATATGTAAGCCTTCTCTCTCGGACCACTGCCATCAATGTCACTGAGGACTGGAGCGTAAGCAGTATACTGATATCTTAAAAACAAGACACATTCATTTTTATGACACAATTTATTTATAGTTGAATTGATTAATTTTCAATTTCTCCTTGCATTACAGGTGATAATTTGTTTATTGTTTTCTCGCAGTACATAGTGTAGCCATGTGGGGACATATACATGTAAAATTAACGTGAAACATTCACAACTTGCATGTGATTTAGTGTCTTTGATGAACGTAATAATTTGATCTCTTATGACTCCTATGTAGAATTTGTTCAGGTATATTTCAGAAAATTCGTTCATTTGAACCAATTAATTGTATTAATTTTGACGTGGAACAAAATCCCCACGCCTTGAATATATTCAAATATTGCCTCTTAGACAGATATGTATGCAATTTATTATTGGCATCAAAATTACTTTACATTGATCACATGCAGATCACGACACTTTGCGACAAATATAGCCACTGATATATACAAGAATATTCTCTTCCTCAATGGTAATACCCATTTGTGACGTGAATGATTCCAGCATTGAATTAGATAATTCTGTGACAGAATCGCTCAGATCAGCAGTAACAGTAAAATGCTTTATATCAGCAAAATATTTCTGTTCAGGTATATTCCAAAGATAAACATGACAAATGATCTGTGTCATTAGACTGTATAAGTATAGTAATATTATGTTTGTCTTTGCCCTTATCTTGTTTTTTTTGCCCTTATCTACCCTTGCACACATCGTCACCTGCCAGCAAATACGAGACGATGAACCAATGATGGAGTAATTCTGGATCAGCATTACAAACGTTGTACTCTATAATTGGGTCAACGTCTCGTGTTACGTTGGCGTCACCTGTTGTTTGTAAACAATGAATATATGCATCAACCCCTGAAGTACCAAAGGGAAGAAGACAATTAAAAAGCCTTGATAACTAACCACCAAATAATTGGATACAAAATAGAAGTAAACCTCCGTCAATACTTATTTTTCTGATTTTTCTGATGTAAAGTATGTATTGTTTTTAAAAGGATCAATGTCATAATTACTCGTCGTAATATGGTAAAATCATACTTGATAGATGGCAAAAGCATTAGTTCCAACCCCCAATACCGGGGGACAGCACTAACAGTGATTTCACGTTTTAGGGAGAGTCGACCATCTTATTGTAAAAGGTCTTTGCTCTTATTACAGCAGTGAGTGCATACAGGCAGATGGCACTGCTTCACAGGTGGGTGACTGTTATATTTTTAAATATACTTAATTACCTTTTCGGTCACTAGGCGGGGCTGGTGATAATAGCGGTGGTGGCGTTCCTGACGGATCACTGCTGTAACTTGCTGATAGAATGCAAGCGGCACCTGGTGGAGGCTCTGTGCATCAAGGAGGCCGGGCGGCGGGAGAATGAGGTGTCCGCGCTGTACAGGCGTCATCTAGAGCTGGAGATGACGTACAGTGCTGTGGCACATCTAGCGTACGGCCCGTGGGGGTCGCGACTGATTAATGTGTTTCTCGTGTACACCCAGATGGGATTCTGTATAGGGTATGCCGTATTCATTGGAAATACCCTGCACTATATGATTAGTGGCTTATCAAAAAGTGCAGTTATCAAAGACTGGACGTATACCACACTACCACGGAATGACAGTTTAGTGTCAATGACGCACCAGAACATATCGATACAGGCGCTGACATTGACACAGGTGATGACATCGACACAGACAGTGATAACTGAGAGTGACACAGAGCTGGATGCAAACACCCACCTTGTTTTGCTCATACTGGCGTGCCTACCCATCCTCATACCCTTTACGTATTTCAGGTAAGTCATTGTCCCACCTCAAAAGAAATCGTAGCCTACAAATGCAAACAGCTGTAACTGCTTACTTTTTAAGTAAGCAGTTACCTCTGTTTGCTTCTGTAGTTCAGGTCGAATGCACACATCAGTAAATGCTCATCTCTCAGGTATTTTCTGAACGCTGCTGGACTTTGGCCTTTACTTGGTTAATTGGCAACGGTCCAGAACCAGATGAGCAGGAAATCCCCTGTATAGAGATAGGAAGGGTATTCCCCCTGGCCTGGGACAGGGTGAATACCCTTCCTATCTGTATAGATGCGACATACAGATAGGCAGGGTATTCCCCCTGCCTTGGCACATTGGGAACACCCTTTAAATCTGTATACTACTTCACCTGGTCAGTGGGACATCTGCTCTATACAGATAGGAAGGTTACCCCCCCCCCCCCCCCTAGCCTGGGACAAGGGGATATACCCTTCTTATCTGCATATTCCTTCAGCCTTTACTTAATTGGCGACGGTCCAACACCAGGTCAGTAGAAAATCCCCTCCCGACGCAACATCGGTGGACGTGTTTAGTTTTCGAGTTCCAGCTAAAGCTGAATGCCGCGTGGTCTGCACTGCCATGTAATACCTGGGGTTAGAATGTTGCCATTATCCATTATCCAGTGATTGAGCTAAAGGAGATCACTGTAGCCCAGTGACACCTGGGGTAAGAATTGTTACCATTATTTAGAAATCATCCTCACCACCACAGTGATTAAAGGGATTAGCATACCACTTAGATTTACTCATGGTTGTCATAAATTCACACATTGCCATGTGCATTTACATGCAAATAGACTAATGATATATTAGCAAGAACATTATATAGAGAACGAACTTTCAATGTACTAGGCAACAATGACTTATATCAAGATAACTAAGACTTGCTAATACTAGGTGGTGGGCTAGTCTCCTCTATACAGATAGAAAGGGTATTCCCTTGGCCTGGGACAGGGGGAATACCCTTCCTATCTGCATAATACTAGGTGGTAGGCTAGTACCCTCTTTGCAGATAGGAAGGGTATTCCCCCTGGCCTGGGACAGGGGGAATACCCTACCTATTTGCATAATACCAGGTGGTGCACGGCTAGTCCCCTCTATATAGATAGGAAGGGTAATCCCCCTGGCTAATCCCCCTGGAGGAATACCCTTCCTATCTGCATAAGACTATTGCTAATTCTAGTTGGTGGGCTAGTACCTTTAAGATGAGTGACAGTGGCGGATCCAGGATGTGCAAGAGGAGGGGGCGTAAGCCACATTTTGGCTGAAAAAAGGGGTGTTAGCTTCACTTTATTAAAAAAAATGCATGAAAATTCAATATATTCACCAATAACGAGGGGGCTTACGCCGGGTGCACCCTAAGCTGTATCCGCCACTGAGTGAGAGAACGTAAGTCCCAGCGTAAAAACCCTATAGGAGACCGTTTTTTTTTTAAATGTCTAAAATAGACTAGACCCCTTTTGATGTAACTTTGAGTGAAATGGCTAAAAATATGAAAAGAATAGGGTTAAACATATACCCCCCTCCCCCCGGGTAGACCACTCAAAAAATAATACCCTCCTGTAGGGCAACCAAAAAAAGGTATGACCCCCCCCCCTATCTCCCACTTAATTTGAGCCGCCCTTCCTCCAGGTGTAAATGGTCCCTAAACTAGAAACATTGAAGTGTTGGTCACTGACGAGGAATCGTTAGGATTGGACAGGAAAGAAACACTTTTTTCAACCTGTATAGGGGCCTAGCGGAGTGGCAGTTGCACCTACAAGCTTTGACGTGAGAGGCACACAGCTTTAACGACTACACATGTCCCCTATCCATAATAATAATGTAATTCTTCATCTCCATTTTTATAGAGACTTAAACAGACCATGCACCCGGTTGAGTGATGGATATCGTGTTCGAACAGCGTTTCTGCTTCTGTGAAAGTGCAGTTATTCCCCTATCACAACATGGTACAAGCTATTTAGCGAATTTGTGTTTAATGTTGGGCCAGCATTGTACACAGTGGCCCAGCATTTAATAAACATTGGGGAAATGTATTTTCTTTGCTGGGATAATAGTCCTGTTATAACCCTTTAACCCTTGAAGCGCTGACATTTTTTTGTAGAAAGATAGATAGATAGATAGATGGATGGATGGATGGATGGATGGATGGATGGATGGATGGATGGATGGATGGATAGATGGACGGATGGATGGATGGATGAATGGATGGATGGATGGATGGATGGATGGATGGATGGATGGATGGATGGATGGATGGATGGATAGATATTTATTGACGACGGTAAGTCTATGCAAACCTATGCGTCATTAAAATGAACATATGTACAAGACTATATAAAACAGGATTAGTTCGGTAAAATATGCATGCTAAGTTAACTTAAACATGTTGAAATCAAACGACATTATATACTAAAACAAGCACAGGTTAAATAAAATATGCATCAGAACTATTTAAAATAACCTACAGTTAAACAGCATTGACATGATATTTTTAAGTTTCCCGCACCAAAACCAGAGATAAAATAGCTACAGCATATAGCAAAAAAAAACCTCTGGAAAGCGTAGAAACCGAGTAATCACATAATGAGTGAGAGTATGTATAAAGAAGAAAATAATAATATTAGTTACATTTAACATGTTAAAAAACAATCTAAAAAATAGAGGAATCACCAGCCGCACCAGTCGCTGATACCACAGTGGTGATCCAACGACAGCATGGATGATTTCATGAGTGGATGATTAGAGGAATCACCAGCCGCACCAGTCGCTGATACCACAGTGGTGATCCCCCGACAGCATAGATGACTTCATGAGTGGATCATTAGAAGAATCACCAGCCTCACCAGTCACCCTACGCCTCAATCGTTTTATAAAGCAGAGGTACACAACACGCTTAAGGTTTGAAAACAGCTATAGGTGTATTTTGCTAAGCATATTACTAATGGTCGATGTGTAGATGACATAATATATATAGATTTGTCGTCGTTTGATAGTGAGTCAAATTCACTGTTGAGTAGTTTGCTTTCGGCAAGTAAACTAGTTCGCTGCGTAGCGAAGTAAGAGCAAGTAATTAAAAAATAAATTTCGTCATCAACAGAGTTTGATGTACATCTTTGACATATGCGCTGTTCTAGTGGTAGTTTTTGCGGCTTGACATGCCTTCCTCGTTCAATTTCTAGCATATGTGAGCTCATTCTTAATCTTGATAGTGCCTTCATCCACCTTGTGTCGGGGATGTAAAACAGATATTCTTCTAGTGAGTGTTCGATTTTGAACTTTATGTACGTTCGTAATTTTATGGAGTTTCGGGCTTTGATAGACCAATTAACTTTATATGTTCTAATCAAACATAAATTAACTTGTTTGATGAGACGATTGGCATTTTTTACCCTATGATTTTCCCAAACGTCGCGGTGGTTTGTTTGGAATAAACATGACCTGATGTGAGAGCACCAATTTGTTTCACCAATAAAGTCAAGAGACGCCAGTGAGTTGTACACGATTCTCAAATAACAGCTTCTAGGCAAGGAGATCAAGCGAATCCAGTATATCAAAGCTAGAATTTGCTGTTTTAAAAAGAGAGGATACCTTCCTGTATCCCCATAAATAGTGACTGATGTGGTTTGTTGTTTGACTCCAAGCATATTTTTTGTATAAACCATGAAAACTAGAGGGTTTTTTTGCAATTTGAAATCATAGAAATGTCTTTGTAGTAAGCTTTTCCCGCTTCTACCGTCATTTCAAATATTGCTATTCTCACAGTGCGGGGATCGACTTTAGACATCAGAATCTGACGTCTAAAGTCGATCTTCGCGCTGTACGGATGAAAACCCTCATGATACCTCAACGCATTATTTTCCATCTATGAAAACCGATCCCCTAAGCCTAAGGGATTTTACGACCAAAATTTCCCCCCATCTGTAAACTCTAGGCTTATTAACAATATATAGCAATTTTCTTGTCACATACATCAATAATGTTATTCATCTTCATCCACTAGAATTTCTAGGCTTCTTGTGAATGAATATTTAACTTTTAAATTCAAGCTTGACACAGTTATCATGGTTATTTACGTCATTTCAGGCCTATTGATTTACATGGGCCTACTTACTAACTTACACATATCTCATAACTTTTCAGCCTTCCCTTCACCGTAATTAACGTTCAGTCATAAGGAGTTGAGTCTTGCTACCGCAATGCAGTGATTTAGCAAAACAAGTCTTTTAGATGGGAATTTTCTGGACGACGTCAAAAAAGTAGTAAAATTGCCCAGAATATTTCCCAGCTATTTCTGTTTTTCACATTGACGAAATGGATAGATAGATATTTATTGACGACGGTAAGTCTATGCAAACCTATGCGTCATTAAAATGAACATATGTACAAGACTATATAAAACAGGATTAGTTCGGTAAAATATGCATACTAAGTTAACTTAAACATGTTGAAATCAAACGACATTATATACTAAAACAAGCACAGGTTAAATAAAATATGCATTTTGCTAAGCATATTACTAATGGTCGATGTGTAGATGACATAATATATATAGATTTGTCGTCGTTTGATAGTGAGTCAAATTCACTGTTGAGTAGTTTGCTTTCGGCAAGTAAACTAGTTCGCTGCGTAGCGAAGTAAGAGCAAGTAATTAAAAAATAAATTTCGTCATCAACAGAGTTTGATGTACATCTTTGACATATGCGCTGTTCTAGTGGTAGTTTTTGCGGCTTGACATGCCTTCCTCGTTCAATTTCTAGCATATGTGAGCTCATTCTTAATCTTGATAGTGCCTTCATCCACCTTGTGTCGGGGATGTAAAACAGATATTCTTCTAGTGAGTGTTCGATTTTGAACTTTATGTACGTTCGTAATTTTATGGAGTTTCGGGCTTTGATAGACCAATTAACTTTATATGTTCTAATCAAACATAAATTAACTTGTTTGATGAGACGATTGGCATTTTTTTACCCTATGATTTTCCCAAACGTCGCGGTGGTTTGTTTGGAATAAACATGACCTGATGTGAGAGCACCAATTTGTTTCACCAATAAAGTCAAGAGACGCCAGTGAGTTGTACACGATTCTCAAATAACAGCTTCTAGGCAAGGAGATCAAGCGAATCCAGTATTTCAAAGCTAGAATTTGCTGTTTTAAAAAGAGAGGATACCTTCCTGTATCCCCATAAATAGTGACTGATGTGGTTTGTTGTTTGACTCCAAGCATATTTTTTGTATAAACCATGAAAACTAGAGGGTTTTTTTGCAATTTGAAATCATAGAAATGTCTTTGTAGTAAGCTTTTCCCGCTTCTACCGTCATTTCAAATATTGCTATTCTCACAGTGCGGGGATCGACTTTAGACATCAGAATCTGACGTCTAAAGTCGATCTTCGCGCTGTACGGATGAAAACCCTCATGATACCTCAACGCATTATTTTCCATCTATGAAAACCGATCCCCTAAGCCTAAGGGATTTTACGACCAAAATTTCCCCCCATCTGTAAACTCTAGGCTTATTAACAATATATAGCAATTTTCTTGTCACATACTTCAATAATGTTATTCATCTTCATCCACTAGAATTTCTAGGCTTCTTGTGAATGAATATTTAACTTTTAAATTCAAGCTTGACACAGTTATCATGGTTATTTACGTCATTTCAGGCCTATTGATTTACATGGGCCTACTTACTAACTTACACATATCTCATAACTTTTCAGCCTTCCCTTCACCGTAATTAACGTTCAGTCATAAGGAGTTGAGTCTTGCTACCGCAATGCAGTGATTTAGCAAAACAAGTCTTTTAGATGGGAATTTTCTGGACGACGTCAAAAAAGTAGTAAAATTGCCCAGAATATTTCCCAGCTATTTCTGTTTTTCACATTGACGAAATGGATAGATAGATATTTATTGACGACGGTAAGTCTATGCAAACCTATGCGTCATTAAAATGAACATAAGTACAAGACTATATAAAACAGGATTAGTTCGGTAAAATATGCATACTAAGTTAACTTAAACATGTTGAAATCAAACGACATTATATACTAAAACAAGCACAGGTTAAATAAAATATGCATCAGAACTATTTAAAATAACCTACAGTTAAACAGCATTGACATGATATTTTTAAGTTTCCCGCACCAAAACCAGAGATAAAATAGCTACAGCATATAGCAAAAAAAAACCTCTGGAAAGCGTAGAAACCGAGTAATTACATAATGAGTGAGAGTATGTATAAAGAAGAAAATAATAATATTAGTTACATTTAACATGTTAAAAAACAATCTAAAAAATAGAGGAATCACCAGCCGCACCAGTCGCTGATACCACAGTGGTGATCCAACGACAGCATGGATGATTTCATGAGTGGATGATTAGAGGAATCACCAGCCGCACCAGTCGCTGATACCACAGTGGTGATCCCCCGACAGCATAGATGACTTCATGAGTGGATCATTAGAAGAATCACCAGCCTCACCAGTCACCCTACGCCTCAATCGTTTTATAAAGCAGAGGTACACAACACGCTTAAGGTTTGAAAACAGCTATAGGTGTATTTTGCTAAGCATATTACTAATGGTCGATGTGTAGATGACATAATATATATAGATTTGTCGTCGTTTGATAGTGAGTCAAATTCACTGTTGAGTAGTTTGCTTTCGGCAAGTAAACTAGTTCGCTGCGTAGCGAAGTAAGAGCAAGTAATTAAAAAATAAATTTCGTCATCAACAGAGTTTGATGTACATCTTTGACATATGCGCTGTTCTAGTGGTAGTTTTTGCGGCTTGACATGCCTTCCTCGTTCAATTTCTAGCATATGTGAGCTCATTCTTAATCTTGATAGTGCCTTCATCCACCTTGTGTCGGGGATGTAAAACAGATATTCTTCTAGTGAGTGTTCGATTTTGAACTTTATGTACGTTCGTAATTTTATGGAGTTTCGGGCTTTGATAGACCAATTAACTTTATATGTTCTAATCAAACATAAATTAACTTGTTTGATGAGACGATTGGCATTTTTTACCCTATGATTTTCCCAAACGTCGCGGTGGTTTGTTTGGAATAAACATGACCTGATGTGAGAGCACCAATTTGTTTCACCAATAAAGTCAAGAGACGCCAGTGAGTTGTACACGATTCTCAAATAACAGCTTCTAGGCAAGGAGATCAAGCGAATCCAGTATTTCAAAGCTAGAATTTGCTGTTTTAAAAAGAGAGGATACCTTCCTGTATCCCCATAAATAGTGACTGATGTGGTTTGTTGTTTGACTCCAAGCATATTTTTTGTATAAACCATGAAAACTAGAGGGTTTTTTTGCAATTTGAAATCATAGAAATGTCTTTGTAGTAAGCTTTTCCCGCTTCTACCGTCATTTCAAATATTGCTATTCTCACAGTGCGGGGATCGACTTTAGACATCAGAATCTGACGTCTAAAGTCGATCTTCGCGCTGTACGGATGAAAACCCTCATGATACCTCAACGCATTATTTTCCATCTATGAAAACCGATCCCCTAAGCCTAAGGGATTTTACGACCAAAATTTCCCCCCATCTGTAAACTCTAGGCTTATTAACAATATATAGCAATTTTCTTGTCACATACTTCAATAATGTTATTCATCTTCATCCACTAGAATTTCTAGGCTTCTTGTGAATGAATATTTAACTTTTAAATTCAAGCTTGACACAGTTATCATGGTTATTTACGTCATTTCAGGCCTATTGATTTACATGGGCCTACTTACTAACTTACACATATCTCATAACTTTTCAGCCTTCCCTTCACCGTAATTAACGTTCAGTCATAAGGAGTTGAGTCTTGCTACCGCAATGCAGTGATTTAGCAAAACAAGTCTTTTAGATGGGAATTTTCTGGACGACGTCAAAAAAGTAGTAAAATTGCCCAGAATATTTCCCAGCTATTTCTGTTTTTCACATTGACGAAATGCTTGCGTAATGAGTCAAAGCAGACCCTAATTGCACATCCATCAACATACAAATTTGGCTCCAAATCAAGTCTGAATTTTGAAAAATCTTATTTTGGAAACTTCGGCATTTACAACTGCTGACAATTTTTGTTTCGTCACCGCCAAATGATTGCCTCTGTTTTCTTTTTTTCTGGCGAAAGCAATGCCGCAATACACAACTTCAAGTGAATAAAAACGAGTTTGATAGGTGAAACGCAACATTTATGTAAAATTGTTTTTATTAACAACATTTTTTTTATCAAAAGTTTTCTTCTCTTTTTAAAACTAGTTACACGACTGTTAACCTTTTAGCCGCTAGGACTACACAGTTGTTCTTAAACTGCTTTATTAGCGGATTCAGTCACTGTTATTGGGAAAGAAATGAGCGCTTAACCCTTTCAGGCCTGAATTTACCATTGTCATCTTCATCCACTACAAGCCGCGAATTGCTGTCGCAATTCTCGGCTTGTAGTGGATGAAGATGACTTGATGTGGTTTGAAAATTAAAGAAAATTGCCATGTATTGGTAACCAGTTTCACGGGATTTTTCGTTCTAAAACCCTTTGTTGTGGGAAAATAAGACTGTTTTCAGGGATGTAAAATGATGCTCATCAAGATTTGCAAATGTTTGGTTTCAAATCAAATATCAGTAATTTTCACCCACTTGAAGTTGTGGGTCGCGGTAGCGAGACACAACTTCAAGTTTTTGAAAATTTAAATTTCATTTAGCGCTTTAAGGGTTTATCAAAACGTGGAAATACCTTTATAGTTGACATCAGTGTTCCAGGTGTTAAAGCCGATATTTGACAGCTGTGTTTTTATTTTTTGGAAAGAAAATTATTTTGTAAAGCCCACCACCAACACTGGACCGACAGCATAAAATATGCCCTGATGCTAACGTATGACCTAAGATCGGACCACACTTTCTTAGAAACGTTTCTTAGAGACATATCCCCCCCCCTCATCAAAATCAGTGGCCTACATATAGATGATATATTTAATAGCTTTAAATGATAGCTTTAAATCAATGATAGCTAGTCCAGGATACACTGGTTCGAAAGCTCAATAAAATTGGTTGGACTGGACACGACTTCCTATACTTTTTTATGTTATTTTTCTGTTAGCTTGGACCCTTGGGAGGTAAGTAAATTTCTGAATAATTATCTCCTTCATGTTGTCTATGGACAAAATAAAACTAATTCTAAATGTGAATCTAAAATGTAAAACTAACGTGTGTGTTGTCTTGTATGTGGCCTACTAAATATTAAATTTATGCATACAAATGCATAGCCAGTTTGTGATCTAACCCCCCCCCCTCTCCTATTCGCTGCCATGTTGGTGTACCATCACTCAAATTCCTCCAGGTAGGTTACGCATGCGGGCAGGTGCGTTTATATCCTCTTAAACTCTCTGACCACCAATAAAACCCACTGGGATCATGACGTTTAAGCATTGAATCAACGTTGATATAGCGTTCATACAACGCTGGTACACCGTTGTAATTAACGTTGAGTCAACAGCAACAGCAACGTTGATTTATCGTCCTGTGTCGAGTAGAAATTTTCGTGTATATTACGTCATAGCAGGTCTATCGCTGAGCTTTTAAGGGCATGAAAATGATTTAGATTTGTAAAACCAGCAGATCAGAGTTCAATTCTTTTTAGATATTGTTGATCGAAGACGTGTTCCAGTTTCAGAAAGTCAATTCAAACAGGGGCGGATCCAAGACTCCTGATGTCAGTGGGTCCTACCCCCGTGATTTGTTCAAATTTTAACATTTCAGAAACAAGTTTTTGGGGCGAAAGGGGGGTCCGGACCCTCTAAATCCACCTCCCTCAAAGTGCCAGTGCAACAACATGTTTTTTCAATATCGTTTAGCACAGTTTTTTTTATTCATTTCACCCTTTTAGTGCGGAGATTCAGACGTCTAAAGACGTGTCTATCCACGTCAGACTCTACGACGATCCCTGCACTGAAAGAATTAAAAAATGTATAATGGCCGGAGACCCATAACATAAGTATTCAAATGAAGCGGAAACGGCTAACTAAAGATATTTATAATGATTTCAAATTGAATATAATCTTTCGGTCTCCATAGTTTATACAAACACATTACAGCGCCAATGTAATGCAGTTTGAAACTTTAGTGAAACCCTATGTATGTTCGACTCCTGTAGCTCATAGGTTAAAACCCTTACAGCGCGGGGATCGACTTGAGTCGTCAGAATCTGACGTCTGTAGACGTCGGATTCTGACGACTCAAGTCGATTCCCGCACTGTAAGAGTAAAAATATGTATAATGGTCGTAGACCCCTAACATAGGTAGGCCTATTCAAATGAATCAGAAAAAGCTAACCAAGACAATTATGATGCCTTCAAATTGAAAAAAACCCTTTGGTCTCCATGGTTTATACACAAATTGGCGGCGTTTTAAGGATGAAAGTTATACTGACTTGTTACGTTTTCCTGCTTACTTTTGACTGAGGATATCTGGGTGTTTTTTTTAGGACCATGAGATCTCTGAGTGTGATTAGTATCACGGCTAATATATGTGCCAGCATAGGATATATCAGCATCGTAGCCTACATCATATCAGGTATGTAACAGTTTGCTACATATCATTGGAGGCAAATTTCACACAATAATATAATGGCCTCGCAGTTTTTGGTATTGATAATAAAACCTTGCACATGCCCCTCTATATAACAATACTCCCTGTCAAAAAACATTATTTGCGTTTGTTTAGTTTATTCTGTTGTCCTCTGTTGAATCTGTTTGACCTTTCTGTGTTTGTTTAGTTTGTTGTGTTGTTCTCTGTTGAATCTGTTTGACCTTGTGTGTTTTTGCTTAGTTTGTTCTGTTGTCCTCTGTTGAATCTGTTTGACAATTTTGTTTTTGTTTAGTTTGTTCTGTTGTTCTCTATTGAATCTGTTTGACCTTTCTGCTTTTGTTTAGTTTGCTCTGTTGTTCTCTGTTGAATCTGTTTGACCTTGTGTGTTTTTGCTTAGTTTGTTCTGTTGTCCTCTGTTGAATCTGTTTGACAATTTTGTTTTTGTTTAGTTTGCTCTGTTGTTCTCTGTTGTATCTGTTTGACCTTTCTGCTTTTGTATAGTTTGTTCTGTTGTTCTCTGTTAAATCTGTTTGACCTTGTGTGTTTTTGCTTAGTTTGTTCTGTTGTCCTCTGTTGAATCTGTTTGGCAATTTTGTTTTTGTTTAGTTTGTTCTGTTGTTCTCTGTTGAATCTGTTTGACCTTGTGTGTTTTTGTTTAGTTTGTTATGTTGTTCTCTGTTGAATCTGTTTGACCTTGTATGTTTTTGTTTAGTTTGTTCTGTTGTCCTCTGTTGAATCTGCTTGACCTTGTGTGTTTTTGTTTAGTTTGCTCTGTTGTCCTCTGCTGAATCTGTTTGACCTTGCGTGTTTTTGTTTAGTTTATTCTGTTGTCCTCTGCTGATTCTGTTTGACCTTGTGTGTTTTTGTTTAGTTTGCTCTGTTGTCCTCTGTTGAATCTGTTTGACCTTGTATGTTTTTGTTTAGTTTGTTCTGTTGTCCTCTGTTGAATCTGTTTGACCTTGTATGTCTTTGTTTAGTTTGTTCTGTTGTCCTCTGTTGAATCTGCTTGACCTTGTATGTTTTTGTTTAGTTTGTTCTGTTGTCCTCTGTTGAATCTGTTTGACCTTGTGTGTTTTTGTTTAGTTTGCTCTGTTGTCCTCTGCTGAATCTGTTTGACCTTGCGTGTTTTTGTTTAATTTATTATGTTGTCCTCTGCTGAATCTGTTTGACCTTGTGTGTTTTTGTTTAGTTTATTATGTTGTCCTCTGCTGAATCTGTTTGACCTTCTATGTTTTTGTTTAGTTTGTTCTGTTGCCCTCTGTTGAATCTCTTTGACCTTGTGTGTTTTTGTTTAGTTTATTATGTTGTCCTCTGTTGAATCTGTTCGACCTTGTATGTTTTTGTTTAGTTTGTTCTGTTGTCCTCTGTTGAATCTGTTTGACCTTGTGTGTTTTTGTTTAGTTTATTATGTTGTCCTCTGCTGAATCTGTTTGACCTTCTATGTTTTTGTTTAGTTTGTTCTGTTGCCCTCTGTTGAATCTCTTTGACCTTGTGTGTTTTTGTTTAGTTTATTATGTTGTCCTCGGTTGAATCTGTTTGACCTTGCATGTTTTTGTTTAGTTTGTTCTGTTGACCTCTGTTGAATCTGTTTGACCTTGTGTGTTTTTGTTTAGTTTGCTGTGTTGTCCTCTGCTGAATCTGTTTGACCTTGCGTGTTTTTGTTTAGTTTATTCTGTTGTCCTCTGCTGAATCTGTTTGACCTTGTGTGTTTTTGTTTAGTTTATTATGTTGTCCTCTGCTGAATCTGTTTGACCTTCTATGTTTTTGTTTAGTTTGTTCTGTTGCCCTCTGTTGAATCTGTTTAACTTTGTGTGTTTTTGTTCAGTTTGTTCTGTCGCTCTCTGCTAAATATGTTTGACTTTGTCTGTTTTTGTTTAGTTTGTTCTGCTGCCTTCTATTGAATCTGTTTTTATCTTGTTTTTTTCAGATTTCACAATGTCAGACACCTTCACCTGGGTCAACAGGGTCACCATGTTTGTGTTCCTGGGTCAGATCACGGCGAGCTTCGAGGCTGCAGGGACTGTGAGATATTATATAAACATTCAGCTCTTTAATACACATGATAGGCCTACAGTACTGAAATAGTTTTGTAGATTTACTATGGAGATTAAGATGTTATTCAAGTTGAAAATTGGTTTAGTTGGCTCTTTCTGATTCATGTGTATACCTATCTTATAAGTCCTTGGCCATTATGAATATTTAATTCTTCCAGTGCGGGGTTTGACTTTTAACATCATTTTGTGACTGTGACGAAATCATGTATAGGCCAATAGATATCATGTATATGTCATGTGATTTTACCAACGGCGTACCATATGAAAAAGGAAGGGCACAACCCACAATTATTGATGTTTTTGATAACAGATTCTCTCCATTGAATGCAGTATGGACGGCACCCGTCAGTATTTCTCCACATACCTTCACTTCTGTGTCGGCAGCTACACTATGCTGACGACACTTCTCGCTGTACTAGGCTACCTCAGGCTCGGAGAGGATACAGGACAGAGTATCAGGTAAAATACGCACTCATACCTGGCATACCCTGGCATCTCATTTCAGCAATGCTGCTAATGAAAGTTGCTCATCTATGCTATAGAGTATCAAGGTTCTATCAGCTATAGCATGCATTGCAATACATTGGTATATCATTTCAACAACTGTGCTAAAGAAAGTTACAGAGCTATGTATTTAGTGATGGTTTCCTAGGCATGTTTTGTTAGGCATAAAGCAACTCTGGGAATATAGAGTGGTTCCAGCGATGCCATTTGCATATATTCTCACCTCCCTGAAATATTTTTCGTCTAAAACATGAAGATAATGGTTTGCATGGTTTAACTTTTTTATAATTATACATCCCCTGGATTGTATGTATGTGTTCAGTAGATCAGCAAAATGTCACCTCGATCAAAACAAATAATGTAAGGTATGCATTCGTTTTCATTATGCAACGAAAACACATTTCTGCTTTTGGATTTTTTTCTGGGGATATTATAAACCTGGGTTATGTGGTGTAGTTCTTGCTCAACCTGCTTACAAATTATTGCCTCTAAACCTGTACATTCGCGTAATTTTTTTGGATATTACAACCTGGGTTATGTGGTGTAGTTCTTGCTCAACCTGCTTACAAATTATTGCCTTTAAACCTGTACATTCGCGTAAAAATTTTGGATATTAAAACTGAAGATATAATGTCATAATATTGGGAGCTGGATAAACACTCTCACCTTTAATTTATACAATATGATTCAAAAAGGTGTGTTAAACACCTATAATATAATTGTTCGATCGTGTTAGAGATAGATTAAATTACTTCTAGTATATGATTTATTTTTATAATTGCTGGTAATTACTATTTTCCAGTGCGAATCTAGACCTGGGATCTGTGGTGACTTTCCTAATCAACCTGTTGCTGTTGGTCGGCGCGCTCTGTACTTACCCCCTGCAGATCTTCCCCGTGGTTCAGGCTCTGGAAATCGCATTGTTTGCTAAAGGTAAAGTAATTGTAGAGGAACCTGTTAGCACTAATGCTAAAGTAAACAATTTATAACTAACACTAGGGTACACCTGTTCATTCATACCCTGACTTCCACCTCTTGCAGATTTTTCCGGTTGATTCTGGAAACTGCATTGTTTGATCAATACAAGGAAACATCCCACCAGACACGAGACATTGCACCAATGTTGTTTTAATGTTGGCCCAGTGTCGT
Organism: Flabesymbios commensalis; assembly: GCA_964017125.1. Taxonomy (NCBI): domain Eukaryota; kingdom Metazoa; phylum Annelida; class Polychaeta; order Terebellida; family Flabelligeridae; genus Flabesymbios; species Flabesymbios commensalis. The sequence continues at coordinate 5,865,737 of OZ024904.1, forward strand.
AGATTGTCGCCAATATTGAAAAAAACAATATTGATCTACACCTATTGTGACCTATTGTTGCTTGTTCCGAGCAAACAAGAGAGATTTAACTTCTGTTGGCAGGCCTACTAACATGAGGTACTAACATGAGGTACTAACATGAGGTACTAACATGAGGTGCTAACATGAGGGCCTATTGATCCATACTCCCACTTCTATCTCGCCAGGCCAGCTGCGATGGCTTGTTCGATTTGTTATGGCTTGCAATCTGGATGTACCTGGTTCAAATCCCGGCTCGTCCAGACGTTTTTTACAAACATGACACTGTATATATGTTGTCTATGATACTGTGCTCTATGAGAAACCCTTGAAGTGATACAATAAGAGGAGGGCATCCACTTGTAGCGATATTGCAACAATTTACAGAAAATTATATATAGCAATATTCACTAATTCTGTCTCGATTAATCGTTTTGAAATAAACTCCAGCTCGTTCACATCCATCTTGACGTAGTTTTGGTGCTGTGTGTCTATACATGCATTCCAATTTGTGATCAGCTTCTAAAATATTTTTTATTTTTTATATTATAAATTTTCCTTTAAAAGCTATGTATGTCTGACTTTACTTCACATTTTGCACCTTGGTGCAATATCCTTAGTAAGCCCGAAGTGAGAAACTATGTTTTACTCTTTTTATAATACAGCATTACATATCTCACTCACTCACTCACTCACTCACTCACTCACTCACTCACTCACTCACTCACTCACTCACTCACTCACTCACTCACTCACTCACTCACTCACTCACTCACTCACTCACTCACTCACTCACTCACTCACTCACTCACTCACTCACTCACTCACTCACTCACTCACTCACTCACTCACTCACTCACTCACTCATTTGATGATGTAGGTGGTGTGTTCGCTCCTCAACCTGAATCAGAAGATGAAGCTATCCTGGTGAGCAACAAGCACAGCTACTCAACAGAAGATGAAGACTCCAGCAGCAACAGAAGTAACACGACCGACGAGGATGATGGCTATAACGTACACAACCAGCCGATAGCTGTCACCGTACCACAGTCTGTAAGTAATTAGAAGGGACAGAGAAGAGAAGGGGAGGACAGAGTGAGGGGAAGGAATGAGGGGATCAATATGGGGGGGGGGGGGATGAGGATGCCGACTATGATGTACACAATCGACCGGTAGCTGTTAGTGTATCAGAGTCTGTAAGTAATAGAGAGGAGGAGGAGAGGGAAGATGTGCTCTACATATGTAGTATTTATCTGTTTCAGGTGTCGACCTGGAAGCGTAACTTGGTTCGCACTCTGCTGGCCGTCACAGTAATCGCCATAGCGCTTGTTTTCCGTAACCTGTTCGCTTACATCAATGCACTCACAGGTGAAGATAATCACGAAATATAAAACATATGAGATAGTAGTAAATTGTACTAACTTTAGAACAAGTGTTGTTTGAAACTGATGACGTTTTGACTTTCTATGGCAAGCCTTGATCACATACTGATGTCCTGGCGGTGAAATGGCTCAGTAATCGGCGGAATGATCTACTGGAGATTAGGCTTGCCACATGCTGTTACCAGCGCTATATCCACGAGCCTGTTGGGCAAGGCGCTCGGTTATCCTGTACTGATTTTGTTCTTGTGATTCCACGTGTGCACCCTGTTTTAATAGTAGGGGAGAGGGGGGCTAGTTGTCACAAATAAATTGTTCTTAAATTTCTATAAAATATATGGTTTAAAGATAGCATGGGTCTGATGGGGGAAATATAAAGAAGAACATTTTCCAAACATTATCTCTTGGTGCTTATGGCTGCTTATTTTTGCCATACAGCCATTAGTTGAAAATAAGTTTAGTATGACAACTTGCCCCCCAGTGTTGTCACTTAGCTGGGGCAAGTTTTCACAACGGAAATTGCTATGGGGTATGTTGTCACATAGTTGGGGCAAGCTGTCACATTACAAAAACTTGCTAAATATGGCATTTTTCCCAGAACAGAGAATGAATGATAACTTTATATGCATTTTTAAACATAACTGCAATCAATTTGAATTCAAATAGACAATTCCGGGGCAATATGTCACAGTGCCGGGGCAAGATGTCACAGTGCCGGGGCAAGATCTCACAGCTCTCAACACCATGTGCTTGTTATTAATATGGTCTATTACATCCTAAACATAACTAGTTTGAACTCTGTCAGAAAGATGCAAAAGCATCCCCAATATCTTGGGAATTTGACTAATTTTGTTACCTCGTCCAATTAACTTAAATAAATAGCAAAACTCACTTTGTTGCCTGCACCATGTGTTTCTTCCCGGAAGTTGAACAATGGGTATTTCCCAATCTGGGATTAACATGACCTCATCAACTGATGACGACGGAAGGGGATTCCTCTATTGATACCTGAGTAAAGTATACTGTGACAGCATGCCCCCGTGACAACTAGCTCCCCTCTCCCCTACGCCGCTGATTAGCCGGTGTGTGATTCTGGCCGGCTAGTTGACCTGGGTGGAGAAAACTACACTCCTTCAGCAGTGTCATCTGTCCATGTGTAGACACTGCTAACCTTCGTCTCTCGCTTGGATAATAATGCAGTGGTCAAAAACCAGGTCAGTGGGACTTCCCCTTCTATCAAAACAATGGCGGGAGTTTCAGCCTTTTTCAGATTACGCCAAAGCTGGTCGCTGAATGGACCTGGCAACCTGCCACCACCTCGAGTTGGCAAGCTGCCATTATTCGCAAAAGGCCCCAATGTATTCAGTCCTTGAGCTGTGTGAGAGGGCTGTCTTTCAGTCTACTCTGGTCCCAGAATGGGCTTGCCGTAGCAAGTCATAAGTTTCAAACAACACATGTTCCAAAGTTAGTACAATTTATTACTATATTATTGATCCTTGGAACCATGAATCACATCTTTTCAACATAAAACTTATCTAATGTTATGTACTGTAGAATATTTGATTAATAATTTATAAAAACACACGTTTTCATATTGACAAAGTCCAGATATTAAAAAAGTCCCCCCCCCCCCTCTCTGATCCTGACACCTGAATGTTTCTTTTTCAGGATCATTAGGAAGCTGCACGCTGTCCTTCGTCATCCCCAGCGTCCTTCACCTCAAACTACTTGGTCCCAGCTTGTCCTTGACGACAAAGGTAAAGGACGTGGCTATCATAGTGGTGGGCGCTTTGGCGGCAGTTGTCTCATTTACCCTCACAATAGTACATGTTGTCACCTTGGCGTAGGAGAAAACTAGCAAAATGTCTACTGTGCTGATAAGGCAGCATTGATGTAAGCAGTGGTGGATCCAAAACGAAATTGCCTAGCATTGATCAAAATTGCAAAATAGGCCCTATCAGTATTTGACACTCAAAATGTATTATAGTAGTTCCTCAACTTGAGGCACTACCCTAGCAAACCCCCAAAACAAAAAAAAATAACTGACACCTACATATTTATTTTTTCGTTGGGTAGCAAAACAAATTCCCCTGTTTCTAATTTTTGACATGGTTGTCAATAATTAGAAATCAGGAATTTCGTCTCTATATCTAGCCTAACTGGTGAATGCGCAGCAGAAAAATAAAAAAAAACTTTTGCAGTTCTAGTCTATGGACATGTTTACATCATATGGTTATATAATAAAGCCAAAATAAAATCACCGATTTTTTAATGATTTTAGCCTGGGCCAGTCCCTTTAATTAATAATAATTGGCATATACGTCTGCGTCAAGTACGCCAAACCATGAATTAGGCTCATCTGTGTTGACCTGCACAAAATCCTCCCCCCCCCCCCCATAAAGACATAACACGCTAATAACTATTTCTAAAGGCCGTTTTAAATTAAAATACCACCATTTATATTTTATACTATGTTGGTCATTATTATTTGCGGCTCAGAAAAACTAACATACAAGGCTGAATTACTCTTGTGTCAAGCTAAAATACTCTGGTATCAAGGCTGAATTACTCTGGTGTCATATTAACATGCAAGGCTGAATTACTCTGGTGTCATATTAACATGCAAGGCTGAACTACTTTGGTGTCATATTAACATGCAATGCTGAATTACTCTGATATCATATTAACAAGCAAGGCTGAATTGCTCTGGTGTCATACTAGCATGCAAGGCTGAACTACTCTGGTGTCATATTAACATACAAGGCTGAATTACTCTGGTGTCATATTAACATGCAAGGCTAAATTACTCTCGTGTCATATTAACATGCAAGGCTGAATTATTCTGGTGTCATATTAACATGCAAGGCTGAATTACTCTAGTGTCATATTTCTAGGAGTGTCAGAAATATTTTATTATGATCTTACATGGCAAATTATACACCAAAACAGAGGCCAGCACCCGAAGCAAATTCGTCAGCGTAACATTTAAACTACAGACTCCTATTTTTTGGACAGTAAAAGACATATGTATATATTATTATTACCTCTTTGCCTTTTTTCCATCCGCATAGCTGCATCCGACTGCATACCATCGATCAGTCGAACTGCCCGTTGTAGGGCTTCCATCTGCTGTGTTTAAATCATCTTTCCGGTTGCCATTGCAGCTCCCACAAAGTCCACATAACGTGTTGTCTCCCCTGCAATGGGTACTAATATAATCTGAAATATTTAATACTCATTTGGTATTTTATATTTCCGTTATAACCATATGTGTAAAATTATCATAATCAGAAATACATAATACTTATCAGGTATTATGTATTTCTAATATCAAAATATGTATTGAAAGCAATAATAAAATAATGTCGTTTTTAACGGCCGTTTACATCCATTCCTGTCTTCATGTTACTTCTTGGGGGTTACGGTGCCATAAATGTAATCTAAGGCTCGCCATAGATGTTTTTATGGCGTATCCCCTGGAAGTATTTGCTTTTAAGTTAACCATCCTTGATTCACCAGGTGTCTCTGGTGTGCTTTGCTCTGAGTTTAATGTCATTCGCCAGGGGTATCTGATTTGACCATTTGGCTCTATGACGCATGCGCTCAGGTTCACCATCCGGGGACTTGCGCGCACAACATCAACTTGCTAGCCTCGACAAGAATATTACAATTAAAACTTAAAATTCCCTCCGCCTCCCATGCTCTCCGCTTGTTTTATATTATTAATTTTGATGGGCGCTGTGTCGCCCCACAAAATGTATCTTGTACTCTTTTAAGGTATATTGTTTATTATATTGATATATTATTTAATTAGGTTATATATTAAAGTGATAAAATATATCTACTAGTTTGCTATTATTATGGTATGGGTTATATGTTACCGTTTAATACTGTATATGAGTTTAGTTGGTAACACTTATTTTTGGAGACTTTGTAATGAACACTTATTCATTCAAATATATATGTTAAATCCTTGCTTCTTTATAAAAGAGCAACTTTGGGAATGTTGAATATACTTGGTACTAATATAATCTGAAATATTTAATACTCATTAGTATTTTATATCTCCGTTATAACCATATGTGTAATATTATCATAATCAGAAATACATAATACTCATCAGGTATTATGTATTTCTGATATCAAAATATGTATTGAAAGCAATAATAAAATAATGTCGTTTTTAACGGCCGTTTACATCCATTCCTGTCTTCATGTTACTTCTTGGGGGTTACGGTGCCATAAATATATACATACATCTTCGCAAATTTGTGATTTTGAGTTTTTAATATTTAATCCGCAAAATTAAAAACAAAAATTCTGGGGAACTTAATATATATTATTATATCATTCTGAGTTGTGAAATCACAGCTCTCGCTGGCGCTTACTCAACCGTAAAATCACAGACAATCCTATCATCCATCGCTGTATTAGAATCTATCCAAATTAGGATTGTTGGCAAATCCAAAAGTGTGTCATATACCAGGATATGATAAGCATTAGCCTATAAGCGGTATCTGAGGCAAATTTGGTTATTTCTTCCAACAATGAACATAAAAAACATCTAAGACAGTCGACTAGTAAGTAGGCTTCTTAAAGCTCAACCCCAATTTGTGACCAATATGTTAACTGATATAACTGCAAATCTGTCAATTTATATTTGTATTAAGATGACATTTTAAATCGATCACTAATAGCACATTATATTCAATAAATACACATTAAATGTATATTGCTGCAAGGTTCTCCTCATTCACAATCACACACAATCGGATCAGTGATCCTTCATAGAGGCAGTGGGTAGGCCTATAGGATCATTTTTCATGAAAGGTAGTACTGATGAAATCAGTCAGTCAGTCAGTCAGTCAGTCAGTCGTTCAGTCAGTCGGTTAGTCAATCAATCAGTCAATCAGTCAGTCAGTCAATTAGTGGACACCTCACATCAAGATTAACCCTTAAAATGCTACATGAAATAAGATAAATTTTCACCCATTTGAAGACAGAAGTGGCTAATAAGTATTCATATTTGCTTAATTTGAGACCAATCCTTTGCAAATATTGATGTTTAAACGGTCATTTCGTTCCGAGTAACACTGGCTAATAAAGCGGACTGAACACGACAATAGTCGCCCCTAGCGCCTTAAGGGTTTGTAGAGACACGGATTTAGTGACACCTCGGATAGAGGGTTAGACACCCGATTCGGGAGTTAGACATCTTTGAACTTTGAACTTTGAAATAATACTCCAGCCACTGACCTGTATATACACTGGATTGGACACGAGGCTGATTCACGCGGTACCAGAGCGAGGCCATATTACTGAGGACATGTGTTGACCTAAGTCTTACATAACATAGAGACTTCACCCACCGATTCCGTAGTCTCTCGTTAATAACTTCATTTGTGAAAATGTTAATAAAAAATCATGACATGCTTGCCAAATACTAATATTAATGGAAAATAATGCAAAAACAACATAATTTGGGGGGCTCTGATATCTGAAGCGGTTACCAATTGAAAAGTTGGTGTATCCTGTCAGGTTCAATCTCATGTGGAACGACGTCATCATATCACGTGACCTGCCGGCAAACGTCATCAAACCACGTGACCTGCCGGTATTGATCAACAACAACACGTGCTATCACCTGTCATCTGCTCAGTTGTGTTTTGGCGGTAAGGGACTGCTAACGTTACAGCTAGGCCCCGGGGCTAGGCTCACAGGCACTGACCTGTATATACACGTCTGTGCACCCAAGTCCCAAAAATGGCCACAGCATTTGAAAGACGTAGCAGAAAATAAACTGAAAATACACAAATTTAGCTGAAATGTTGGTGATTCTAATCAACCTATTATCCACGTGAATAATCGTGGACAATTGTTTGATTAGAGCAAAGAAAAATAGTTGTGACGTTTTTGTACTGACTAGACTACTGTCATCTGTGCCGTGTCGTTCGGTGACACTGACAGTTGTCCAGTCAGAACATGCGGAAGTTCCAGGCACGGTCCGTCATACTCATATTAAGGGCCTAAATAAAGATGATGATGTAGCCTAGCTAGGGCCTAATGTCAACAGTATAGTCTACTCTAGTCTAGGCCTATAATTAAATTGATAGGCCTATATCATGTAGACTGTAGTCTAGTCTAGGCCCACTAAATACTATCAGGTGCAGCGCTGCAGGCCCGCCACTCACTCAGTCACTGCATGACAGTGACCATGGTGACAGTGACCTACTCTGAAACAGTGACAGTCTCTGTTCACGACTGTGAAAGTGTGAGTGACAATTAGGCTTGGCTGACATCCCAACATCAAAAGAGCACTGGGTCAATGTATCGTGTTCACTGGGATGCTGCCACCCCCCCCCCCCCCCCTCCCCCCGCCACCTTATAGCACTGCCACTGTAGGCCTAACGTTAGGCTACACAGTCAACCTTTAAATAGGCCCTATAAGTTATGTTCCTCTAATCCAGTTCTTACAACTACAAGTAGTCTAGTTGACTAGGCCAACTGTGAAGTGCTAAATTTATTATTTTTGTCGCTTCTATGCGCTATAGCCTAATATTAAATGACTACTTTCGCCTTTTTTGTTGAGATATATAACTATATGATTGAAGCGACACAATCAGGCTAAGACCATAAAAAAACAGTAATTTTATTTCGGCTCCTTCATATGTCCATAGTATATGTCAACATGTCCATAGACTAGAATTTTGTAAGATTTTAAAATTTAGTGTTGCGCATTTACTAGTTATGTCAGAAATAAGGACATAATTTAATTTTGGACATGCATGTCCAAAATAAGAAATACGGGAATAACTGATTAATGCCATGGGGCTTTCGGCACACTTGCAACATTGCCACAGCAGCCAAAAATTTAAAAGACCCCCGTAATTCTAGTTTATAGACACATCTTATGGCATCCGAAAAGAAGCCAAAATAAAAATACTGATTTATTTTTAATTTAAATTGTGTCGCTTTAGACTTACTAAAAATGAGAACGTTTTATTAAAATTGATAAAACCAAGATGGCTGCCATAACCTCATTTTCGGTTGCACATGAACATAAACAATGCCAATAGACTTGCAGACCCCGCAAAACCTATCTAGGCCTACCGGATTTCTAGGCACTATTGTGAATTAAAACAAAAAAAGACTACATAAGTCCAGGATGCAAGACAACTAGGTCTAAGAACCTCAGTCTAAGAGTAAGATAAGAACTAGACAGTCTGTCAGAGATTGCAAACCTCCATTGAAATAATGATCCTAATCAGTATCCCAGTAATTGTCTACCTATCTGGCACGGTTTACCCGATATCAGGCCAATCGAGGTAACTAATAGCTGATTTACGGTCATTTTGAATTCGATATGAAGTAGTTAAAAAATTTAAGGGTGCATCCCAGCCGGCATTTCATCTTGATTTGACGTTAAAATGATGTGAAAATGACAAGTTGATGTCTTATTGATATCATATTGACGTCAAATCGAGACGAAATGCCCGCTGGGATCCTCCCCCGAAACTTCAAATTTTGTTGTATAGTAATGGACTAGCATCTAACACAGTTTGCAAAATATTGGGCATGTGAAAGTAAATAATGGCCGATAGAGGGCCATTTTGAATTTGATCCAGTCAATTTTTTCAAGATGCATCCTCTCCTTATAGTAATGGTCCAGCTATCTAACACGGTTTACCAAATATCAGCAATGTGAAAGTAAATAGTGGCTGATAGGCAGCCATTTTGAATTCGATTAAGTCGAAAGTTTTTAAAAGGCATCTTCTCCCGAAACATCACATTTTGTTTTATAGTAATGGTCTAGCTATCTGGCACGGTTTACCTGATATCAGGCCTATCGAGGTAAATAATGCTGATTTTCGGCCATTTTGAATTCATAATTTGAACATTTTCAGGGTGCATCCTCCCCCGAAACTCACATTTTGTTTAACAGTAATGGTCTAGCCATCTAGCATGGTTTACCGAATAACGGCCATGTGAAAGTGAATAATGGCCGATTGGCGGCCATTTTGAACTTAGTCGAGTTGATTTTTTTCAAAATGCATCCTCTCCTGAAACCTTACAATTTGTTTTATAGTAATGGTGTAGATATCTTGAGCGGTTTCCATGATATTCCGCAATATCAGGCCTTTCGAGGTGAGTAATGGCAGATAGGCGGCCATTTTGAATTTTATCAACTTGAAATTTCTCAAGATGCATCCTCTCCTGAAACCTTACAATTTGTTTGATAGTAATGGTGTAGCTATCTTGAGCGGTTTTCATGATATTCCGCAATATCAGGCCTGTCGAGGTGAATAATGGCCGATAGGCGGCCATTTTTAATTTTATCAACTTGAAATTTTTCAAGATGCATCCTCTCCTGAAACCTCACAATCTGTTTTATAGTAATGGTGTAGCTATCTCGAGCGGTTTTCATGATATTCCGCAAAATCTTTCAGTCGGATTTACCAATGTTATAAATTAGGTCAAAATGCTGGGTCAACTTCAAGGTCAAGGTCCAAAAACCTGAAAAGGCACAACTAGGGACCTTAGAGAACATATATGTGCAATATGACTGTCATCGGCCCAGTACTTTTCCGAGATCTGCTCCGGAAACGAAGTGTGCGTCAAAACGTCTAAATAGGTCAGAGTTCTGAACCAAAAGTAGGTCAAAGTTCATATACCCCTAAAAGCTCAACTAGACTAGAAAGCACAACTAGACCCCCTGTGTGTAAAATTTGTAAACAATCGGACAAGTACTTTCAGAGATATGCTCCGGAAACTAATTGTTCACGGACGGCCCAACGCCGTAACATCATCATTTTCTCCTCTGCGACCTTGCGTAGTGGATTCAGATTAAAAATATTTTAACCTGTCCATTATCCACCTGAAAGTAACCCACATACCAAAAATTGTTATCCTAGCTTATTTTCTTACAAAGTTATAGGCAAAAGAAGAGATAAAAATAAAACGGAGGCGGCATCCATAGCTCCCTCTGTCTCACCTACGGTGACGGCGGGAGCTAAAAATAGTCGCCAGCTGCTGGCCATTTTGATTATCGGTGGAGAGCCGAAAATCTAATAAGGGCATGTTCATAGGCCTACTCATAGCTAAACTCAAATAAAAAATTGGAGAGATACAATAATTATTTTTCAAGTTTTAATCGGGTAAACAAGGAATTTATAAATTAATAAAACTAAAATTGGCGCCATAGCCTCGTTTTCGGTGAAACCATGAAAACGGACAATGCCAAAAGATTCGCAGACCCCGGAAACCTACATATAACAGGTTTCAAGGGAATTTAAAAAAAAAATTAGTCGCGAACTGGCGGTTATTTTGATTATTGATGAAAAGGAAAATCTAATCAGGTCATCTATCAGTGTCTATATACTCATGGGTGACTTCACATAAATAATTGAAGATATCTTATAATTATTTTTCAAGTTATTGCGGTAACAAGATTTTTTTTAATCTTTGACCTTGACTTTGACTTTCACCTTGAGTAAAAAAATTGCCGGAGGGGTTGAATTTTTGTTTAAATTGTGAATTCAATCTGTTGGACAGTGTTGGCCTAGTAGCCAAAAGGGGCAGCAGCGACGTACAAAGGGGACAACAATACCCCATTTAGCCCCGATGGGTAAAAAACAGTATTTTTTCAGGAAGGAAATATATTTTTATTACAATAATAAATATGACATAAAAGACAGAAGTGACAAAATAACAGCAACTGCATCTTATTTATTTGTCATATCAGTAGGCCTACATATATTTCAGAGCAATGAAATAAATGGCAAAAACACAATGAAATTGATTTATATTTACATAGTCTATCTATTTTCCTTACAACAGTCTGTAATGGACCAGTCAACAATAGTTGATGATTATATATACAAACACTACACTTAAAAATATTATTTCATGAATTATAAATGGTGGGGCTAACTGGAAACTAACAAGATATCCTGTTTTTTCTGTATATATAACGTACTGTAACGATGATCCCATTCAGTTTCAATGTTGTATCAATGTGGATTATACACACATAAGTAGGGCAATATCTGTAAGAATATAAATGCAGATATAAATGTATGTGAACAATTGATACAGTTTTTCTTTCCAAATGTATTACATTTTAGATTTTGTATCACATTCAGTACATAATATAAAATGCCATAGGAGTTATTTATTTTAATTGTATTTATTACACAATACCAATAAAAACAATAACTATGTAACCATATGACACATATGTTACATTGGTATGGATGGCTGTTGTTACCATGCATGGCTTGTGTTGCTGCTGTCAGCCCTGCCTAATAGGCCTACCAGCTCAGTAGATTAACCCTTGTGCTGCTGGGACTGTATATATATATATATATATGTTTTCCTGTAGATTCAGACCAAATAAAATCTAACTAAATTGATAAAACAGTTTGTAATAGATGCTCAATTGACATGGTTAATCACATAATTACTTTACAGATGATTATTTTTCAGAAATACGCATATTTTTTTGTCATTTGAAGCTGGGATGTGCATTAGCAATTCCAGCTTCAAGTGAATGAAAAATGGGATCAAAAAATTTAGCAGGACAAGGGTAAAGAAAATAAATTTATATCATTTTTTATTTTTATATCATTTTTTATGATTTTTTATTACTTTACAGATGATTATTTTTCAGAAATACGCATTTTTTTTTGTCATTTGAAACTGGGATGTGCATTAGCAATTCCAGCTTCAAGTGAATGAAAAATGGGATCAAAAAATTTAGCAGGACAAGGGTTAAGAAAATAAATTTATATCATTTTTTATGACCCTGAATTTATTATTATAATTATTATTGTATTTTTTAGACGCTTGTATCCAGCTGCACTAAGCCGATCACAGCGCTTTAAGATAATAATAAGTCATGCATGCTGAAAGTTTCAGTATCTAATTAAAAATATTTGATGTGGTTCACAAATGTATATTGCTCTTAACCCTGAGTGACAGTGCGGGAACTGTCTATTTAGAGGTCAAAATTTAAAAAATTATAATGGTCATAGACCCATAAAATTGGAAATCAAATAGAGCAGAAAAGGCTAAGTAAGCCATTAATGATGACTTCAAATTGAAAAATAAACCTTTGGTGTCCATGGTAATGTAAGTTAAAATTAAATAAGGTTAATATGATTGATGCAGCTTGCCAGGCAAAATGTTATACAAAATATTTCAGTGTAGAAAAAAGGTTTTATGATCTATCAAATATTATAAAAGATATATGAAATATAAATGGAAAATCACAGATTTAAACAAAATTATACCTGCACACCTGGTTTAAAATTTGCTGTAAATTTTGATGTTTAAGTTACAAATCCAAAGTTTACATTATAGGCCTATTTCACTATTTGTACCTGACATAAGAGTCTATTAATTATACTTACCCACCATAAATTTCTCAAAATATGTCTTTAATCTACATAACAGTAATTAGATATGTGCACACCAACCTCTCAAACATGTATAATACTTTATCCACATGGAATCATGGATTTGATGTACTTTATTATTATTCTAAAAAAAAACCCACAATCTAATAAATGTCCACCGCCCTGATTTGAAACAGAAACCCACAATCATGTAGACCTACACTATCTGATCATTAAAGACTACTGTAATATCATGAATATAAAGTGTCCATCTCCCTTGTAGTCTGAGGGATTATTGTAATTAATTATAATGAATGAATGTGGCTTAGTTATACCTTAAGTTACCTAATTTTGATTATTTTCATTTTTCTTCATCAGCTTACTTCTGGGTCAGCAGGCAACTTCACTTCAAATATATAATGCATTGATCCAGAATGACTCATTCCAGTACCTGAAACAATATTTTAAACTAGAATTTTAGTGTAAAATCATGAGGATCCTGATAAAAAAATTGTTTAATGCCATGAACATGATGAATAATTTATAGCAACCATCACCCAAATATATGTTTACTTTGAAATGTTGTTGTTTTCATTCTATAACATCAGCCTCACATATATTACATAGAACATGAGCTGTTCTATTGCAAAAAGTGCACAAAATGATGTTATAAAAAAAATTGTGATCAATGGTGGGTCTGCATTATAAATGTTTTGAGATCAATGACATTTAAATTAGAGATTACCATGCTTTTAATCTGATCATAAATGCCATCAATTATAAAAAATGCAATAAAGGGATGTACAGGTACTGTATTTATTCTAGAATACCAACTGATATCAGAAGAGGGGGATTCTGGATACTCCCCTGAATGTGCATGCACACCGCAACAGGCATGGATCCACAACAGGGAAAAATTTGCTCAGTATTAAATATGTAGCAAAATGTTATGAGGTTATTCCATGTGAAAACACCTAAATTTAAGTTTCCCAGGTGACCACCTTAGAAAAATCCTAAATCTAATTTGATTATTATTGGCCATGCCAGTAGTAGGTTTGTTAGATTTTAGTTGCCAACTTTAGTTCAACATGTGCAAAGCTTTGAAAATTGGCTTCAACCACCCATTTTATGCCCAAATTTTGGCAAAGTGCCCTCCCCCTCATGTACAATGAAATAAATTAACATTGCAACATTGTTTATCATTGAGCATAGAAATATACACTATTAAAATATTTTTTATTGAATATTTAATAGCTCTCTCTCTCTTACACATCATCACATGCATATTATATGTGACCTGCCAAATTAATTTTATGATTATAAATACAGTAACCGTATAGGGGTATATCTGAATTGAAACACAGTATTAAAAATTTCATTTACCATGTCAAACCAAATTTTTTTTAAAATTATTGCCGCTAGGCCTAATGAGAGAGAAAGGACACAAAATGAACAAAGAAAATAAATTTTGAAATTTTTCAACATATATGCCCCCATATAGGTATAGTCTAGATCATATTAGATAATATTCACGAGGTTTTAATTTTTGTGAATTTCGCAAGGACAATTAAATTCGCAAATTTGAGAATCTCGCGCAAATTATATTATAGTATAGCGCTACTATTATTTAAATTGATAATTCAGGAATTCTAGACCTCAGGAAAAGTCACCAAAATCACAAATTCACAAAAATCTAAACACGCAAAAAAATTACCAGATTTACAGTAGGCCTATATAGACTCTGATATATATATAGACTCTGATATATTATACTAAGTTTTAATCAAAAAAAATGATGCACCCGTGGCTACCGAGCAAGACACGGTGGCGGATCCATTAGAGAAGTTAATTATACCGAGGGGGGGGGGGGGGTGGTGGAAGTGGCAGAATAATTCAATAGGAATTCCCCACAAAAAAAATTCTCATATGGCTATGAGTGTGACCCCTGGATCCGCCTAGCCGGCAATCTGATGTACCATGGCATGGATAGGGCAGGAAGGTAGCAATTGTAGGTCTATGCATGATGCCAGGCCTCGGGGTCATTAGGGAGCTCTTGTTATATTGATTATGTTATCATTGACATAGGCCTAATATTGTCCATAGACTATAACTGTAAGTTAAATTTAAGCCTAGCCCTAGGCCTACACTACAGAGTGTAATTGTGAGTCCAAACTGGCCAAAAAATAATCAGAATAATGAGAATAAATGTAGGCCTACAGTGTCAAGCGCGGATCCAGAGGGGGGTAGGGGGCACACGCCCACCCCTTTTTGCCTAAAATTCTTTAAAAAGTCCCCTAATTTGGCCAAAAAAGTATTGGGAGCGAGCCCCCGAAGCCACTGCGCCCCCTCCTTTTCAAATCCTGGATCCGCCCCTGAGTCAGTGAGTGTCAGTAACCGGTAACTAGGCAGGTACATGAGGTAGTACTAGTAATGGTAATTACTACTACTAGTATGTGATAATATGATCAAAATGGCAAGAGAAAGACTAACGTTAGGCCTATAAGTCAAGTGACCAGCATATTCATCTCACACATTCACCTGTCACTCACTCACTCAGTCACCTGTCACTGTCAGTGTCAGTGTCATGCCTGTGCAAGCGGGTTGACCGGCACATTTATGATTTAATCATCTATTGTGTTCTTTGAGTTATATTTTAGCAAGATTTTATCAACTATGTATGAATACAAATATCCTATTAACAATGCGTAGCACTTGACATGACTTGGAAAAGAATAATTTTACCTTTTCTCCTACGGAAAGCACATTTCTGTGATCAATCACCTGCCCATCTCCAATGTAAACAACCCGGCATCAGTCATGTGATGTCCTAGCCAAGATGGCGGCGTCGCTGACTGCTTCGGCCAGTGCTCGATAGAAGGCGTGTCCTGTCTAGTTAAAATATATATGTCTATGACTCCAGCAGTCCTCCATAAATCTCGCGGACAGACATAGGAGATGTGTGATGGCCCCGTCAATTGAGGACATTAAATGTAGCATTCATCTTATACTATGTCAATCTGAATCATGCTAATAAAGTTGTGTTATGCCAATCTGAATTATGCTAATAATATCATGATTATACATGGCGCAGTTGACAGGATCGGTGAGAAAATCGTTATAACTTCTTAAGCACACATTATCGCTCACCGCTCCCCTGAACCACTGACCTGTATATACACTGGATTGGACACGAGGCTGATTCACGCGGTACCAGAGCGAGGCCATATTACTGAGGACATGTGTTGACCTAAGTCTTACATAACATAGAGACTTCACCCACCGACTCCGTAGTCTCTCGTTAATAACTTCATTTGTGAAAATGTTAGTAAAAAATCATGACATGCTTGCCAAATACTAATATTAATGGAAAATAATGCAAAAACAACATAATTTGGGGGGCTCTGATATCTGAAGCGATTACCAATTGAAAAGTTGGTGTATCCTGTCAGGTTCAATCTCATGTGGAACGACGTCATCATATCACGTGACCTGCCGGCAAACGTCATCAAACCGGGTGACCGGCCGGTATTGATCAACAACAACACGTGCTATCACCTGTCGTCTGTACCGTCATACTCATATTAAGGGCCTAAATAAAGATGATGATGTAGCCTAGCTAGGGCCTGATGTCAACAGTATAGTCTACTCTAGTCTAGGCCTATAATTAAATTGATAGGCCTATATCATGTAGACTGTAGTCTAGTCTAGGCCTACTAAATACTATCAGGTGCAGCGCTGCAGGCCCGCCACTCACTCAGTCACTGCATGACAGTGACCATGGTGACAGTGACGTACTCTGACACAGTGACAGTCTCTGTTCACGACTGTGAAAGTGTGAGTGACAGGGCTTGGCTGACATCCCAACATCAAAAGAGGGATGCTGCCACCCCCCCCCCCCCCCGCCTTATAGCACTGCCACTGTAGGCCTAACGTACGTTAGGCTACACAGTCAACCTTTAAATAGGCCCTATAAGTTATGTTCCTTTATTATTAGGAAATCCAGTTCATACAACTACAAGTAGTCTAGTTGACTAGGCCAACTGTGAAGTGCTAAATTTATTATTTTTGTCGCCTCTATGCGCTATAGCCTAATATTAAATGACTACTTTCGCCTTTTTTGTTGCGATATATAACTATATGATTGAAGCGACACAATCAGGCTAAGACCATAAAAAAACAGTAATTTTATTTCGGCTCCTTCATATGTCCATAATATATGTCAACATGTCCATAGACTAGAATTTTGTAAGATTTTAAAATTTAGTGTTGCGCATTTACTAGTTAAGTCAGAAATAAGGACATAATTTAATTTTGGACATGCATGTCCAAAATAAGAAATACGGGAATAACTGATAAATGCCACGGGGCTTTTGGCACACTTGCTACATTGCCACAGTAGCCAAAAATTTGAAAGACCCCCGTAATTCCAGTTTATAGACACATCTTATGGCATCCGAAAAGAAGCCGAAATAAAAATACTGATTTATTTTTAATTTAAATTGTGTCGCTTTAGACTTACTAAAAATGAGAACGTTTTATTAAAATTGATAAAATCAAGATGGCTGCCATAACCTCATTTTCGGTTGCACATGAAAATAAACAATGCCAATAGACTTGCAGACCCCGCAAACCTATATAGGCCTACCAGATTTCTAGGCACTAATGTTATTGTGAATTAAAACAAAAAAAGACTACATAAGTCCTGGATGCAAGACAACTAGGTCTAAGAAGCTCAGTCTAAGAGTAAGATAAGAACTAGACAGTCTGTCAGAGATTGCAAACCTCTATTGAAATAATGATCCTAATCAGTATCCCAGTAATGGTCTACCTATCTACAAATTTTGTTTTATAGTAATGGACTAGCATCTAACACAGTTTGCAAAATATTGGGCATGTGAAAGTAAATAATGGCCGATAGAGGGCCATTTTGAATTTGATCCAGTCAATTTTTTCAAGATGCATCCTCTCCTGAAATCTCACTTTTTGTTTTATAGTAATGGTCCAGCTATCTAACACAGTTTACCAATTATAAGCAATAAAGTAAATAGTGGCCGATAGGCAGCCATTTTGAATTCGATTAAGTCAAAAATTTTTAAAAGGCATCCTCTCCCGAAACATCACATTTTGTTTTATAGTAATGGTCTAGCTATCTAGCACGGTTTACCTGATATCAGGCCTATCGAGGTAAATAATGCCGATTGTCGGCCATTTTGAATTCATAATTTAAACATTTTCAGGGTGCATCCTCCCCCAAAACTCACATTTTGTTTCACAGTAATGGTCTAGCCATCTAGCATGGTTTACCAAATAACGGCCATGTGAAAGTGAATAATGGCCGATTGGCGGCCATTTTTAACTTGGTCGAGTTGATTTTTTTCAAAATGCATCCTCTCCTGAAACCTTACAATTTGTTTTATAGTAATGGTGTAGATATCTTGAGCGGTTTTCATGATATTCCGCAAAATCTTTCAGTCGGATTTACCGATGTTATAAATTAGGTCAAAATGCTGGGTCAACTTCAAGGTCAAGGTCCAAAAACCTGAAAAGGCACAACTAGGGACCTTAGAGAACATATATGTGCAATATGACTGTCATCGGCCCAGTACTTTTCAAAATCTGCTCCGGAAACGAAGTGTGCGTCAAAACGTCTAAATAGGTCATAGTTCTGAACCAAAAGCAGGTCAAAGTTCATATACCCCAAAAAGCACAACTAGACCCCCTAGGGGTGTTGTGTGTAAAATTTGTAAACAATCGGACAAGTACTTTCAGAGATATGCTCCGGAAACGAATTGTTCAAGGACGGCCCAACGCCGTAACATCATCATTTTCTCCTCTGCGACCTTGCGTAGTGGATTCAGATTAAAAATATTTTAACCTGTCCATTATCCACCTGGAAGTAACCCACATACCAAAAATTGTTATCCCAGCTTATTTTCTTACAAAGTTATAGGCAAAAGAAGAGATAAAAAAAAAACGGAGGCGGAATCCATAGCTCCCTCCGTCTCACTTACGGTGACGGCGGGAGCCATTTTGATTATCGGTGGAGAGCTGAAAATCTAATTAGGGCATGTTTATAGGCCTACTCATAGGTAAACTTAAATAAAAAATTGGAGAGATACAATAATTATTTTTCAAGTTTTAATCGGGTAAACAAGGAATTTATAAATTATTAAAACTAAAATGGGCGTCATAGCCTCATTTTCGGTGAAACCATGAAAACGGACAATGCCAAAAGATTCGCAGACCCCGGAAACCTACATATACCAGGTTTCAAGGGCATTAAAAAAAAAAATTAGTCGCGAACTGGCGGCTATTTTGATTATTGATGAAAAGGAAAATCTAATCAGGTCATCTATCAGTGTCTATATAGTCATGGGTGACTTCACATAAACAATTGAAGATACCTTATAATTATTTTTCAAGTTATCGCGGTAACAAGATTTTTTTAAATCTTTGACATTGACTTTGACTTTCACCTTGAGTAAAAAAATTGCCGGAGGGGTTGAATTTTTGTTTAAATTGTGAATTCAATCTGTTGGACAGTGTTGGCGTAGTAGCCAAAAGTGCCAGCGGCGACGTACAAAGGGGACAACAATACCCCATTTAGCCCCGATGGGTAAATATGGGAAATATATTTTTATTACAATAATAAATATGACATAAAAGACAAAAGTGACAAAATAACAGCAACTGCATCTTATTTATTTGTCATATCAGTAGGCCTACATATATTCCAGAGCAATGAAATAAATGGCAAAAACACAATGAAATTGAATCATATTTACATAGTCTATCTATTTTCCTTACAACAGTCTGTAATGGACCAGTCAACAATAGTTGATGATTATATATACAAACACTACACTTAAAAATATTACTTCATGAATTATAAATGGGGGGGCTAACTGGAAACTAACAAGATATCCTGTTTTTTCTGTATATATAACGTACTGTAACGATGATCCCATTCAGTTTCAATGTTGTATCAATGTGGATTATACACACACATAAGTAGGGCAATATCTGTAAGAATATAAATGCATATATAAATGTATGTGAACAATTGATACAGTTTTTCTTTCCAAATGTATTACATTTTAGATTTTGTATCACATTCAGTACATAATATATAATGCCATAGGAGTTATTTATTTTAATTGTATTTATTACACAATACCAATAAAAACAATAACTATGTTAACCATATGACACATATGTTACATTGGTATGGATGGCTGTTAATTGTTACCATGCATGGCTTGTGTTGCTGCTGTCAGCCCTGCCTAATAGGCCTACCAGCTCAGTAGATTAACCCTTGTGCTGCTGGGACTGTATATATATATGTTTTCCTGTAGATTCAGACCAAATAAAATCTAACTAAATTGATAAAACAGTTTGTAATAGATGCTCAATTGACATGGTTAATCATATAATTACTTTACAGATGATTATTTTTCAGAAATACGCATATTTTTTTGTCATTTGAAGCTGGGATGTGCATTGGCAATTCCAGCTTCAAGTGAATGAAAAATGGGATCAAAAAATTTAGCAGGACAAGGGTTAAGAAAATAAATTTATATAATTTTTTATGACCCTGAATTTATTATTATAATTAATATTGTATTTTTTTAGACGCTTGTATCCAGCTGCACTAAGCCGATCACAGCGCTTTAACATAATAATAAGTCATGCATGCTGAAAGTTTCAGTATCTAATTAAAAATATTTGATGTGGTTCACAAATGTATATTGCTCTTAACCCTGAGTGACAGTGGGGGAACTGTCTATTGAGAAGTCAAAATTTAAAAAATTATAATGGTCATAGACCCATAAAATTGAAAATCAAATAGAGCAGAAAAGGCTAAGTAAGCCATTAATGATGACTTCAAATTGAAAAATAAACCTTCGGTGTCCATGGTAATGTAAGTTAAAATTAAATAAGGTTAATATGATTGATGCAGCTTGCCAGGCAAAATGTTATACAAAATATTTCAGTGTAGAAAAAAAGTTTTATGATCTATCAAATATTATAAAAGATATATGAAATATAAATGGAAAATCACAGATTTAAACAAAATTATACCTGCACACCTGGTTTAAAATTTGCTGTAAATTTTGATGTTTAAGTTACAAATCCAAAGTTTACATTATAGGCCTATTTCACTATTTGTACCTGACATAAGAGTCTATTAATTATACTTACCCACCATAAATTTCACAAAATATGTCTTTAATCTACATAACAGTAATTAGATATGTGCACACCAACCTCTCAAACATGTATAATACTTTATCCACATGGAATCATGGATTTGATGTACTTTTATATATTATTATTCTAAAAAAAAACCCACATTCTAATAAATGTACACCGCCCTGATTTGAAACAGAAACCCACAATCATGTAGACCTACACTATCTGATCATTAAAGACATGTAATATCATGAATATAAAGTGTCCATCTCCCTTGTAGTCTGAGGGATTATTGTAATTAATTATAATGAATGAATGTGGCTTAGTTATACCTTAAGTTACCTAATTTTGATTATTTTCATTTTTCTTCATCAGCTTACTTCTGGGTCAGTAGGCAACTTCACTTCAAATATATAATGCATTGATCCAGAATGACTCATTCCAGTACCTGAAACAATATTTTAAACTAGAATTTTCATGAGGATCATGATAAAAAAATTGTTTAATGCCTTAACATGATGAATAATTTATAGCAACCATCACCCAAATATATGTTTATTTTGAAATGTTGTTGTTTTCATTCTAAAACATCAGCCTCACATATATTACATAGAACATGAGCTGTTCTATTGCAAAAAATGCACAAAATGATGCTATAAAAAAAATTGTGATCAATGGTGGGTCTGCATTATAAATGTTTTGAGATCCATGACATTTAAATTAGAGACTACCATGCTTTTAATCTGATCATAAATGCCATAAATTATAAAAAATGCAATAAAGGGATGTACAGGTACTGTATTTATTCTAGAATACCAACTGATATCAGAGGAGGGGGATTCTGGATACTCCCCTGAATGTGCATGCACACCGCAACAGGCATGGATCCACAACAGGGAAAAATTTGCTCAGTATTAAATATGTAGCAAAATGTTATGGGGTTATTCCATGTAAAAACACCTAAATTTAAGTTTCCCAGGTGACCACCTTAGAAAAATCCTAAATCTAATTTGATTATTATTGGCCATGCCAGTAGTAGGTTTGTTAGATTTTAGTTGCCAACTTTAGTTCAACATGTGTAAAGCTTTGAAAATTGGCTTTAACCACCCATTCTATGCCCAAATTTTGGCAGAGTGCCCCCCCCCCCTTCCCACAATTGCAAACACATTTTCCAGCTGCAAATTACATTCATGAGAATGGAAATTCACAACTGAAATTATTTTATAATAATAATAAAAGGTTCTTTGATAATGCACATATCCCACAGGGTGGATCAAGGCGATGTACAATGAAATAAATTAACATTGCAACATTGTTTATCATTGAGCATAGAAATATACACTATTAAAATATTTTTTATTGAATATTTAATAGCTCTCTCTCTCTACACACCATCAGATGCATATTATATGTGACCTACCAAATTAATTTTATGATTATAAATACAGTTACCGTATAGGGGTATATCTGAATTGAAACACAGTATTAAAAATTTCATTTACCATGTCAAACCAAATTTTTTTAAAAATTATTACCACTAGTCCTAATGAGAGAGAAAGGACACAAAATGAACAAAGAAAATAAATTTTAAAATTTTTCAACATATATGCCCCCATATAGGTATAGTCTAGATCATATTAGATAATATTCACGAGGTTTTAATTTTTGTGAATTTCACAAGGACAATTAAATTCGCAAATTTGAGAATCTCGCGCAAATTATATTATAGTATAGCGCTACTATTATCTAAATTGATAATTCAGGAATTCTAGACTTCACGAAAAGTCACCAAAATCACAAATTCACAAAAATCTAAACACGCAAAAAAATTACCAGATTTACAGTAGGCCTATATAGAATCTGATAGACTCTGATATATATATATAGACTCTGATATATTATACTAAGTTTTTATCCAAAAAAATGATGCACACCGTGGCCACCGGGCAAGACACGGTGGCGGATCCATTAGAGAAGTAAATTATACCGAGGGGGGGGGGGGGTGGAAGTGGCAGAATACTTCAATAGAAATGCCCCACAAAAAAAATTCTCATATGGCTATGAGTGTGACCCCTGGATCCGCCTAGCCGGCAATCTGATGTACCATGGCATGGATAGGGCAGGAAGGTAGCAATTGTAGGTCTATGCATGATGCCCATGCCAGGCCTCGGGGTCATTAGGGGGCTCTTGTTATATTGATTATTTTATCATTGACATAGGCCTAATATTGTCCATAGACTATAACTGTAAGTTAAATTTTAGCCTAGCCCTAGGCCTACACTACACTGTCTACAGAGTGTAATTGTGAGTCCAAACTGGCCAAAAAATAATCAGAATCATGAGAATAAATGGAGGCCTACAGTGTCAAGCGCGGATCCAAAGGGGGGAAGGGGGCGCACGCCCACCCCTTTTTGCCTAAAATTCTTTAAAAAGTCCCCTAATTTGGCCAAAAAAGTATTGGGAGCGAGCCCCCGAAGCCACTGCGCCCCCTCCTTTTTCAAATCCTGGATCCGCCCCTGAGTGTCAGTATTGACAGTAACTAGGCAGGTACATGAGGTAGTACCAGTAATTACTACTACTAGTATGTGATAATATGAGCAAAATGGCAAGAGAAAGACTACCGTTAGGCCTATAAGTCGAAGTGACCAGCATATTCATCTCACACATTCACCTGTCACTGACTCACTCAGTCTCTGTGTCACCTGTCATGCCTGTGCAAGCGGGTTCACCGGCACATTTAATCATCTATTGTGTTCTTTAATTTATATTTTACAAAGATTTTATCAACTATGTATGAATAAAAATATCCTATTAACAATGCGTAGCACTTGACATGACTTGGAAAAGAATAAGTTTACCTTTTCTCCTACGGAAAGCACATTTCTGTGATCAATCACCTGCCCATCTCCAATGTAAACAACCCGGCATCAGTCATGTGATGTCCTAGCCAAGATGGCGGCGTCGCTGACTGCTTCGGCCAGTGCTCGATAGAAGGCGTGTCCTGTCTAGTTATTCTATATATATGTCTATGCCCTGAACTCTGAAGGCCAATTTCACAACTGATTCAATTGACAATCCTATACCTGTTAACCATTAACGTCAAGATGCCTGCAGTTAATTGTCCCGTCACAGGCTGTGACTATACTACTGATGACGTCGATAATACCGTCGTTGTTGAACTCCTCAAGCTACATGCCCTTTCCCACGCTCCAGCTCCGACGCATAAACCCAGCAATCTCAAAAAACCGGATCGCCCCGAGGTTGACCTGGGAATATCGGATGCGCAGTGGTCATTTTTTAATAATGAGTGGGACATCTACAAAAAAAGAGCAGGCCTCGAGGGAGACGACTTGAAACTTGAGCTTCGTGCAGCATGCACTGTCGACCTACGACGCAACCTTTTTGACTTTATCGGAGAGAAAGGGCTGTCATTATGTGATGAAGCTAACTTACTAAAACATATTAAGCAGATAGCCGTCGAGGGAAAAAATCCGGCCGTACACAGACAGGAATTTTATGCTATCACTCAGTCACCTGATCAACCTGTGACCGCCTTCGTTGGAAGCCTACAAGCGAAAGCTGCACATTGCTGTTTCAATACGAAATGTGAATGCGGGAAGGACGCATCTTATACGGAGGACATGGTCGCAGACCAGATGATTGTGGGACTGTATGACAAAGATGTGCAGGCTGAAGTCCTGTCTAAAGACGCCAGCCTCGTGTCCCTCAAAGACAAAATAAATTATATCGGCGCAATCGAAGAAGGTAAGCGGGCCACATCAAGCCTTGGCTCCTCATCAGTCGCCGCCAACAAGTCGCAATACAAGAGCCAACAGTGCTACAAACCCCCTTTAAGGCATAAAATAGGTCACAGCACTCCAAAGCAATCTCCAAAACAAGGGTGCTCAGGCTGCGGTAGCCATGACCATGGTAGCGGAACCGACCGCCCACGCGCTAAGTACTGTCCCCATTGGCAATCCATATGCTCAAAATGCGGCAGACGGGGTCACGTCGACACCGCACCATGCCGTACAGTGACGCCTTCATCTACCGGTCCAGAGGAATCAAACGTTGGATCTTTTACGTCTTCCCTCTTTACCCTTGGTTTCTCAGCGATACAGCCATTAGAATCTGGGGACAAAATGATCCCCCATATGGAATGGTGTGATCAGATGAAACGCTTTGTACCTCAGAAACCCAGGAACCCTAAGGCTTTAATGTTGTCAGTAAAAGTTATCCCAGAAGCACACTCTGCCGTGGAATGTACCTTGCCATTAAAATGCTTAAAGAGTCTCAAAACCGCATCTGTACAGTTCTTAGCGGATACTGGTGCACAAACCTGTGCCTGCGACATTAATGTCATGAGAAGTCTAGGATTGAAAGCCCAAGACCTTCTCCCCACTAGTCACAATCTACTTGGCGCGACAAAAAACCGACTTAATATACTTGGGGCTGCGCTGGTAGAGATTAGTAGGTCAACTCACGAAACAACCCGTGTAATGATGTACATTTGTTCGAACATATCAGGTGCTTACCTGTCGGAATCTGCTCAAATCGATATTGGGATAATACCCCAACAATTCCCTCATCACACCACATTAACTTCCCAATGTGCTGCCGTCTCCCCAGAGGCAATTGACAAACCACTCGAGCGTGAAACCCGCATGAGTGCACCCTGCGGCTGTCCAATACGCACAGGAACGCCACCACCTCCATCATCTATTCTAGCACATTTGAGTGGTGCTAATGCAGCGGCCATTGAAAAATGGATCTTATCATATTACGCCTCATCTGCATTCAACGTATGTGAACACCAATCCCTCCCCATAATGACTGGCAAACCATTGACCATACATTACAGACCAGAAGCACAACCCAAAGCCCACCATGTACCCATTCCCGTACCACACCACTGGAAAGCTGAAGTGAAATCACAAATAGATGCTGACGTCCGCATTGGAACAATTGAGCATGTCCCACAGGGCACACCAACAATTTGGTGCTCTAGAATGGTCGTGGTACCCAAAAAAGATGGCCGCCCACGTCGCACAGTTGACTTACAAGCCCTGAATGCAGCATCTTACAGGGAGACACACCATACGGCTCCACCATTCACCCAGGTCTCTGTTGTACCTTCACAGACTGTAAAAACTACTCTAGATGCCTGGAACGGATATCATTCCCTGCCCCTTGCCCCGAGTGCGTGTGATGCCACTACGTTCATAACAGAGTGGGGTCGCTATAGGTATTTGAGAGCCCCTCAGGGATTCCACGCCGCCGGTGACGCCTACACCAGGGCATATGATGACATTGTTATCGATATAAAACGTAAATCGAAAGTTGTGGATGACACCATCCTGTGGGACAAGAACATTTCGGAGGCGTTTATACACGCCATTGAATACATTGATTTGTGCAGCCGAAACGGCATTATCTTCAACCCTAAGAAATTTGCTTTTGCTCGTGACGAAGTCGAATTTGCTGGTTTTGTTGTCTCACACTCCAGCATTCAACCTTCCAAAAAGATCACAAATGCCATAAGTAATTTTCCAGTGCCAAAAAATATCACTGATGCCAGATCTTGGTTTGGCCTGGTGAACCAGGTCGCTTTTAGCACTGCTGTAGCCCCATTCATGCAGCCCTTCCGTGATCTTCTTAAAGACGGTAAATGGTATTGGGATGACAACCTCACTAAACTTTTTGAAGCCTCTCGCACTGCCATTTCACAGAAGATTCAAGATGGAGTGCGGACCTTTGAAATTGACAGACCAACCTGCCTCAGTACGGACTGGAGCCAGCAAGGAATAGGCTTCACGCTCCAACAAAAATTCTGCATATGTTGCCCGGACGGATGGAAGCTAGTCCTCGCAGGATCACGATTCACTTCTGCTGCCGAATCACGATATGCCCCCGTCGAAGGCGAGGCACTTGCTGTAACATATGGACTTGAAAAATGTAGACTATATATCGCCGGTTGTCACGATTTGATAGTTGCTGTTGACCACGCACCACTTGTGAAACTGTTATCTGATCGTCATTTAAATGATATCCCAAATCCCAGATTGCTTCGCTTGAAAGAAAAAACCCTAAATTTCACATACAACATCAAACATGTCCCAGGTGTTAAAAACAAAGGTCCTGATGCGCTATCACGCTACCCAGTTGCGCAGCCAGATGAAGTGTCGGAGATTGAAGCTAGGGTGATTGCGTCAATTTCCGCCTTAACATATCATAAAGATGACTCCTCCCCATTCATATCAGTCACATGGGAACGTATTGAGGAGGCATCACGGTCCGACGGCACTATTCAGAAACTGACCAAATACATTATTAACGGATTCCCTGCTACAAAATAAGAGCTTCCTCCTACCCTCCACCCATTTTGGGATGTGCGGGACCATCTTACATGAATATCAGTACGGACTGGAGCCAGCAAGGAATAGGCTTCACGCTCCAACAAAAATTCTGCATATGTTGCCCGGACGGATGGAAGCTAGTCCTTGCAGGATCACGATTCACTTCTGCTGCCGAATCGCGATATGCCCCCGTCGAAGGCGAGGCACTTGCTGTAACATATGGACTTGAAAAATGTAGACTATATATCGCCGGTTGTCACGATTTGATAGTTGCTGTTGACCACGCACCACTTGTGAAACTGTTATCTGATCGTCATTTAAATGATATCCCAAATCCCAGATTGCTTCGCTTGAAAGAAAAAACCCTAAATTTCACATACAACATCAAACATGTCCCAGGTGTTAAAAACAAAGGTCCTGATGCGCTATCACGCTACCCAGTTGCGCAGCCAGATGAAGTGTCGGAGATTGAAGCTAGGGTGATTGCGTCAATTTCCGCCTTAACATATCATAAAGATGACTCCTCCCCATTCATATCAGTCACATGGGAACGTATTGAGGAGGCATCACGGTCCGACGGCACTATTCAGAAACTGACCAAATACATTATTAACGGATTCCCTGCTACAAAACAAGAGCTTCCTCCTACCCTCCACCCATTTTGGGATGTGCGGGACCATCTTACATGTATTGGAGATGCCGTGGCATACGGCTCGCGCATCGCTGTTCCAGTATCACTGAGATCTGAAGTGCTTGATGGCTTACACGGAGCGCACCAAGGCCCTAAAGGAATGTCAGCCCGCGCACGCCTCAGTGTCTACTGGCCAGGCATAGACAAAGCCATTGCACACCGTCGTCAACAATGTAATAATTGCAACTCAATAGCCCCATCTCAGCCCTCAATTCCTGCAACATTACCAGTTGTACCTGATTACCCATTCCAGTTTGTTGTGGCTGATTACTTTGACTTGCTCGGCCGGAAATTTTTGGTCTATGCTGACCGATATACCGGTTGGGTGGCCGTATCAGAACCATTATATGATAAAAGTGATTCTCGTAGCTTGATGAAAAGTTTGCGTGAGTGGTTCGGTATATATGGAGTCCCTCAGGAAATAGCTACTGATGGTGGTCAACCCTTCCCATCTCAAGCAGTCCAACGGTTCCTTAAATCTTGGGGGGTGCATCATCGCCTTTCTGCTGCCTACTACCCACAAAGCAATGGCAGAGCTGAGCTCGCAGTGAAGGTTACTAAACGCGCCCTTATGAGCAGTCTGAACGCAGCAGGCCGATTAGACACAGATAAGGTCACCGCTGCCCTCCTTCAATATCGCAATACCCCTCTCCAGGAAATTGGCCACTCCCCTGCCCAGCTGCTGTATGGCAGGGTCCTAAGGGACCATCTACCCTGTCCTAAGGAGCTACTACTAATCCGTCCCGAATGGAAGCAAGCCTTACATGATCGTGAAATTGCTCTGGCCAAACGAAACGTTAGAAACGCACAGTCATATAATTTACGTAAAGCCGCACGTCACCTCCCACAACTTCATGTGGGCGACTGTGTCCTTGTGCAGAACCAAACAGGATCACACCCCACAAGATGGGATAAAACTGGAATTATTCGTGAACAACTAAATAACTACCAATACACTGTTCAGGTTCATGGCTCTGGCAGACTGACACTACGAAACAGACGCTTTCTTCGTCGTATTGACCCAGTGTGTCCTGATTTATCCCCGTCTATTCATCGCAAGGTTCATTCCCCCGCCCTACAACCTCAAGCAGTTAGTAGTCCACCATATACTGAACCCCTTGATGTGACCATGACCACTGATGATCATGAGAATGACACAGCAACTGCTCCTCAATCAGACAATGTGAGCAGTTTACCAGAAGGTAACCTGGCAGCATCATTACCACCTGATAACACCTTAACAACACCTCAACCCAGGCCCACTGTGTCAGGCTCAGCTGTTCGTCGCTCCAATCGCTCTAATAAAGGTCAACCACCAGAACATTTGCAGGACTATATCTGTAACGCGCTCTTGGGGTAGGGGGAGATGTAGAGACACGGATTTAGTGACACCTCGGATAGAGGGTTAGACACCCGATTCGGGAGTTAGACATCTCGCGGACAGACATAGGAGATGTGTGATGGCCCCGTCAATTGAGGACATTAAATGTAGCATTCATCTTATACTATGTCAATCTGAATCATGCTAATAAAGTTGTGTTATGCCAATCTGAATTATGCTAATAATATCATGATTATACAGGGTTAAGCAACATACCCAGCAGCAAGACGTTGGCTCAATGTTGGCTTAACGTTGGTCCACCATCTACGACGCTGGACCAGCGTTACATCAACATTGATTCAACGTCTTGTGCCTGCTGGGATAGGCTTAAAAAGGGCGTTAGTCAGATATTATTGATTACCAGAAATCATCAGGAAACCGGATGTGAACCGTGTATGATCCATATTCGAGGTTCAAGCCAAAGTCAGTGGTCACACGAAAAAAATAACCTCCTATTCTTTCTACCAGTATCCTTTGGGTCTGATGACTGCCACGACACGTCAACAGGATTTGCTCTTTGTTGTTGGTAACCTACCTGGAAATGTACAAAATATATATTATGAGCGCCAAGTAATAGGCAACATTTTAGTGTGTGTGTTTTTTCCTGGTGTTTTTACTAAAATTAAAGGGGTACTGGGATGGTTGCTAGTAGTAGTACTTTTTGCCCCATCCGGGAGGGTCATTAGGGATCTGTTTCGTCTGTTGGATGCTGTGTACGACATTGTACGGAAGCACTAGTCTACAGCAATCATTCAAGGGCAGCTGCAGCCTCCTCGTATCTGGCCATAATCTTCGGGCGGATTGCAAGTGGCGTACCCTGGTTCCTCCGCTCAACAGCGGAGCCAATGCAGCACCCGCATCAGTTGTGGCGCTGATGTAGGCCGTGGTAGCCTTAAATAACCGGCAATAGCGTGTTTGACATTAGGTCTCTCACGGGGGATAAATAGAGTTACCCAGAAGGTGTTCTCCTTCCTATTGTTATTCTGGGGACTATCCGACCCGAGGATAGCGGAGCTGCGCGAAATGCCATGGTGTTTCAGTATTAAATTGCACAGCGAAACCCAATTCTTCGGCCGTCTGGGCATGTCTGGGGGTATATCCCCTAGACATGCCCAGAACCCCTTATCGAGCGAGCGAAAGAAAACACTCTCAATAACCCACCATACCCTATCACCCCACCCTTACATCATCATCTGTACATCATTTATCTCATCAATTGAGTACAATGTTTTTATCGTATTACAATGTCACTTAAAAGACCTTTTGTGCCGAAAAGTGACGTAAAGCAATGATTTACTACTACTACTACTACAATTAAAATGTATATCTTTATATATGGCGCGAGTGGGTCAGCTGTAAACTGTTAGTCTAACAACTAAGTGTGACAACTAAGGTATCACTCACCTTATTTTATGATAATCTATGTAAGTCATAGCCAGATCATTGTGGATGCTGTATGTGGAGCTGAAGAACACGTTTTGAAACTTTAATGTAAAGTCAAAGTTCCAAAAAATCACTATTCACTATAAAACTCTTTCCTGTCAAATCTTCCAGTTCTTGTAAAAAAAATTGTGAGCAGGGGTGTTTTCCCCATTTATTTGCACATTTACGTAAATAAAAGTAAATAGAAAAAAAACATTCCACTTAAAACAATGTCCAAACTATTTCGGGCAAACTATGTTCACTGTGGATCTCAGTAGCTACGATCTTAATCAGCACAAAAATATTATAACTGGTTCAGGCCAGTGTCGTGGTCTCCAAAAAACAAACTGTGACGAATTTAACTTCACAGATCTTAAAGATTTGTCCACTTTTGTATTTATGCACGGATTTATTGGCAGCATGGCGCCCAAGAAGGGTAATATATGGCGCTCACGAAAGGCAGCATAGCACGGCACTATGTCAGAAATTGAATGAAGAAAAACATGATGATTATAATTGTTTTAAATATCTTTTTGAAATTTCACAAACTGCCGTTATCCGCTTCCGTGAACATATATTGAATATTGTATTTTTTTTTCTATTTACTTTTGATTAAATATTGAAAATATCGAAGATTCAAGATCACTGTTCGCGTTGGTGATTCATGTTTTAGATAAAATGTGACCGTCCTCTTCCTAACCACACTTGATTTAACAAATACTTGCAACAAAATATGTTTCCCAGAACACAGAAATCGGCAACTGTAACTCCACTTGTTTATAAATCCACTCGACCAAAACATCATAAAAAACTACAGGCCAATATTAAATTTATCTTCCCTCTCAAAACTACTAGAAAAAGTTGTATCAAGCCAGCTCTGTGATAATATAGCCAACAATAATATAGACCCATGTGTAGCAGAAATAAAGGCATGGATGGTTACCAACAAGCTTATTCTTAATGGAGATAAAACTGTGATTTTCTGTTCAGTGCTTCACGTCAGTGTTTCCTGTGATGTACACCACAGCAACATCGATGGTCATGGCGTCATCCCAGCTAGTACTGTAAGAAATCTGGGCATTATCTTTGATGATAAACTCAGTTTGGATTATCATATTAAAAGTGTCTGCAAGACCTCGCTCTTTCATCTGTAGAATATTTCGAACATTCACTGTGTTCTTCCAGAAAAGGCTGCTGTGCATTAATGCATGCGTTTGTGTCGTCTCGATTGGATTATTGCAATTCATTGCTCTATGAACTACCTTTGTGCTCCATCAAAAGTCTTCAGTCTATGCAAAATATTGCAGCACGCATTTTCAGGAGGACGCATAAATATGAACACATCACGCCAATTCATAACTTCATAAGAATGGCGTGATGTTTTACATCACTAAAAATGGCTTCCAGTGGTGTCATGCATTGACTATAAGATCCTGTTTTTGACGTATTGTGCCATGATTACACAACATATCTCCAGTTTACATACAGCAGTTGATTACACCATCTGTTCCTGCACGTACGTTGAGATCTGGGGATATAATAATTGTGTCTGGTCACTGTATATCAAACGCTATGTTAAAGCACTGAAATACTGTTTTTTTTTCAATTTGAAAACATCATACGTGTCTTAGTTAGCCTTTTCCGCTTCATTTGAATACCTATGTTGTGGGTCTACAACCATTATAATTTGTCTTAATACTTTCAGTGCGAGGACCTTCTTTAGACGTCAGAATCAGACGTCAGATTCTGACGTCTAAAGACTGTCCCTGCGCTGAAAGGGTTAACCCTTATCCTGCTGAATTGGTCGTTCTATTTTTCGTCATTTTAAGCTGGAATTGCTGACGCAACTTCCAACTTAAAATGACGAAAAATACATAGATAGGAAGGGTATTCCCCTTGGTCTGGACCAGGGGGAATACCCTTTCTATCTATGTTTTTTAGTCATTTTAAGCTGGAATTGCTAACGCAATTTCCAGCTTAAAATGACGAAAAATATTACTATTTATATAAGGTGATCATCTGAATTTTGTTTTTGTTTTATTAACTAAGTATCTATCACATACTACTTTGTGGAATTCAGTGGTATTTATTTGGTCTGAACTTGCTTGAAAATCGAATATATGCGGTTCCAGCAGCACAAGGGATAACGAGAATTAATTTTAATGAAATCGGTTACGATTCACAGATGGTGCTTCATTGAACAACCGGAACATGTTATGAATTACACGCGATATTTATGTTTATTAAAAGCTCATTGAAACTGTTGAATCCTGTTAACTCTTTCAGCGCAGGGACCAGCTTTAGACGTCAGAAGTCTAAAGTCAGTCACCTCATTGAAAGAGTAAAATATTTATAATGGCCATGCATTGTCAAAAACAGGCATGGCTGTCATCACGTTTCAATTGTGTTTGCTGTGATCAGCATCCGTTTGTCAGCTCGGGTCATTTCGAGATGTCAGTCGGAAAAAAGGTATTTATAATATAAATGAAAGACAAGTTGTAAGCATTGACCCAGTGTTGGGCCAATGCCTTGTTCCTAATACGTACTAGTAGCGTTGACCCGGCGTTGAGCCAATGCCTTGGTACTAATGCAGGACAGAGGTGGTCAGCGATCGCCGTGAAGGTGGGTCAAAGTACAGGTGGCATAATAGCCAGAATGGTGTTGTCTCCTGCACAATCAGATGGTACAATAATTGGGCCAACACTGTGTCTTGTATGTTGTAGTTGGCCCGATGCAGGCTCAGTATCCTAAGGTGGTAAACCGGCATTGTGCCAACGCCTGTTTGAGATGGTTATGTGACATCTACTTTTGAGAGATGATAGAGGGTATACACCCACTAGGTTTGGGCAATATACCTTTCTTTCACCTCTCACCTTTCCCAGTGATTATGACTTGGCTTGAGAGCGGTAACTAGTTACTGAGTCATAACTAATTACCACTTTTTGCCTGTTGATAGAGGAGATTCTGTCTGGGCGTTGCTGGCTTTGCGGGTGGCCATGTGATTGGACGCAAGCCATTGATTCCCTGAGGCGAGAATCAACAAATGAATTCAGCTTATATTGTGCAGCTGAGGGAATTGGAGGCACAGATCAAGTCACACCCTAACTGAGAGGGTCGTTTTCATTTTCTGTATATAGTGTAAAGCAGCTGCATGTCTTCTGTGTTTAATAAAACTGTATAAAGCCTCAAGTGTTCTGGACTCTTGACTTGCGTCTCTGGCGAGCTCCTAAAAGTCACCATGAATCCCCATGACTTTTAACATGCATAGACCCATAGCATAAGTATTCAAATGAAGTGGAAAGACATTCATGATGACTTCAAATTGACAAAAACCTTTGGTCTCCATGGTTTATACAAAAATATTTCAGCGCTTTAAGGGTTAAAAAACAAACCAAGAAATAAATAAGCATTGTTATTTGGAGCGAAATGAGTGCTTAAACCTCAAGATTTGTAAATGTTTGGTCTCAAATTAACAAACGTTAGTAATTTTCACCCACTTGAAGTTGTGACGGTAGCTAGGCACAAGTTTAAATGGGTAAAAATTTAAATAAGATAAGTGGACGGAAAACTAAATTAAGCTAAATAACATAGCTGTTAAGGGTTAATTTTATTCAATATATGACACGTTGTATCACAAGGAGATAGATAAATTACGCCCAGCAAACAAATACGTGGACCAATGTAGTTTTAATGTTGGCCCACCGTCTACGACGCCGGCCCAACATTAAACTGCACTTTTTTTCTTCACGTCTGGTATTTCCGCATAACAATTCGTCCTCTTGTATATGGAAGGGTGTATCAGCCACTTTGTAAAGTGGCAGGTACACCCTTTCATATCCAAGGGGACAATATTATTTACACATGTTCCGTATGTTTTCTTAACAACAGATAACCTCTTGAAGAATAATGTGATATAATAAGACCCCTTGGAGATTAAAGGTGCCAACTGCTACTGTCCAATGTGGCAGTCGGCACTTTTTGGTATATTTTGATGTCACCATATAATAATATATGTCGTTAACATAGGAACAAGTTGAGCTGTATTTGGTATAAATTTTAATATTTATGTATTTCAGAATATTCAATTCACTTGTTGAAGTTGCGCAGAAATGCACAAAATTGTTAAAGGGCAACAGAGTAGTGTTAAATGGTGACGGAGAGACGACAAAGAGCGACAGAAAGGCGGTAAAGACAGAAAAATGTGGTAAAAATGATGTAGATGCATTAACGAGGTGCTAAGAGGTGCTGCAGATGCGTTAAATGGCGATGGGAATGTGTCAAAGGGCAAAGGTGAGGCGTCAAATGGCGATGGGAAAGCGGTAAGGGGTGATGAAGAGTTGTTAAATGGCGACCATGAAATGTTGAACGACGATCGAGAAATGCTAAAGGGCAATGAGGAGGAGTTAAAGTGTGATGGATATGCATGTGAGGGTGAGGAGAAGGCGTTAAAGACGACAGAGAGTTGCTAAAGGGCGATGGAGAAGCGTTAAATGGTGACGCAGAGGTCAAAGGGTGAAGGGAAAATAATAAAGGTTGATGGATATGCATTAAAGGGTAATGGTGAGACGCTAATAGGCGCTGCAGATGCATTAAATGGTGATGGAAGGCGTTAATGGGCAGGAGGAGGCGTTGAAGGGCAATGATGAGGATTTGAAGGACAACGAAGAGGCGCTAAGGGGCTAAGAATAGGCTTTAAAAAGCAACGGGATTCGTTGAAAGGTGACGGGGTGGCATGAAAGGGCTATTGAATGGCGTTAGAGGGTGACGAGGAAGCATTAAATGAAAGCGGAAGCACATTACAAAGTGATGGGGTGGTGCTAAAGGCTGATGGATAGGTGTTTAAAGGTGATAATAAGGTGTTAACGACGACGGAGAATCTATAAAGGACATCTGAGAAGAAAGAGATGGTGACGGAGAGACGTCAGAGAGTGACGGAAAGGCGTTAAAGGGCTAAGAAAAAGCGCTAAAGGTTGATGGAGATGCACTAAAGGTTGATGGAAAGACGTTAAGAGGCGCTGCAGATGCTATGAAAAGGCGTTAAATGGCAATGGCAAGCGGTAAAGGGCGATGAGAAGGCGTTAAATTGCACAGAAAAGACGTTGAAAGGCGACGGAAAAAATATATAATTTCAAAAGCATTGAAAGGCAATGAGAGGCGTCAAAGGAGATGCCACAGAGACGTTCAATGACGATGGGGAGGTGTCGAAAAGCCATAGAGAGGCTTTTAAGAACAATGAAGAGGCGTTGAAACGCGACAGAGAGTTAAAGAGCAACAGAGAGGCGTTCAGGGCAAAGAAGAGGCAATAAAGATCTAAGGAAAGGCCTTCAATTGCAACAAAGAGGCGTTAAACTTAAAGGACATTCAGGGCGAAGAAGAGGCATTAAAGGGCGACGGAAAGGCCTTCAATTGCAAAGAAAGGGCGTTGACCTAAAAATTACGAAGACACGTACTTGTCTCCTTTTAGCGCATCTCCACAGCCCCTTAATACCTCTATGTCACCTTATAAAGCCCTTGGTCGCTCTGTAACGCCTATTGTCACCCATTAACGCCTCCTCATTTCCCTTTTATATGCCTCATCATTTCCCTTTAATGCCTTTTCATTGTCCTTTAGCGCCTTCTCATTGCCCTTTAATGCCTCATGGACCGTTAAAGCTTTTCATTCACTCTTTACCACCTCTCCGTTAATTGCCCTTCAATGCCTTCGAGCCGATCCCTTCACCTTGAGCATGTTTAATCATTTCAACCCAACATAATTGGATAATCCAGTCAAAATGAAACTCAACAAAAGGTATTATACGTGCTCCAATTTCTAGCATATACGTAATAAAATTATATTTCACCTTGAGGATGACTTCAAATCACCAAAATAATAGAAAAAAGACATTTTTCACTCAAAATCCCACAAAAAAGAGGTTTTTACACATGCTCTAGCTGTATTTGTTAAAATCATTTTCTCCTTTACTGGACCTTGAAATTGAGCTTCTGACTTTGAAGATGACCTATTATCATCAAAATAGTTTTAGGAATAGATTATTAAGTCAAAAATCACACCGAAAAGACATATTACACTTCTTCCTAATTCTGTTTCTTAAAGATTATATTTTTACATTTTTGACCTTGGAAATGACCTTTCGACCTTGAAGATGACCTTGTATCAACAAAATAATACCATAAATAGATTTTTTAGACAAAATCCCTTGAAAAAAGAGGTATTACACAATCATGTTCTTAGCTTTATTTGTTAAAAATAGTATTTTTGCTTATTTGACCTAGAAATTGAATTTTTGACCTCGAAGATGACCTTGAGTCATAAAAATAATACCATAAATGGATTGCCCAGTCAAAATCACATGAAAATGAAGTATTACACTTGTTCGTGGCTTCATTTGTAGAAAAATCATATTTGACCTTGAAATATCTGGCCACTATTTTTTAACCTTGGAAATGACCTTTTGACCTTGAAAATGCCCCTGGATCAACAAAATAATACCATAAATGGATTTTTCAGACTATCTTCGTTTGTGAAAAATGGTATTTTGGCTTATTTGACCTCGAAATTGACTTTTTGACCTTGAATATGACCTTGAGTCATAAAAAGATTACAAGAAATGGATTGCACTTTCAAAATCACATGAAAATGAGGTATTACACTTGTTCCTGGTTTCATTTGTTGAAAAATCATATTTGGCCTTGAAATATTTGGCGGCCATTTTGTTTTTGCCCTTATAAAATTCCGCCCAAGGGTTCCAAAGTGGCATCCGGCTAATTTCTGCTGGGGACACCCCATGGTATCAGAATCAATCATAAAACATCGGCCATACCACAAAACACGCTTTAGTCAAAATCCACTGGACTAGCAGTTCTAAGTTACTAGAAACTGAGTAATTAAAGGATCCAAACAGTCATCTTTGGTTTCAGTATTGTGTCCTGTACAGTATCTCCGTTAATTAATGACCTCTGTCTCGGTTTATGAACAGCGTGACTGTTATTTCTAATGGTACATTTGACAATAAACGGTACGGTATATAGCACCTGTTGAAACCTGGATAATTTATGATAATGTGATAAGCACTTAATCTGTAGTCCTGCAGATATCGCCTCAATCTAACTTCCAACCCCTCGTTATGTGGCTATCTGCGAATTTGTGATCATACTTAGCCCCGTATGTTAATCTGGGGTGACGATGAAGCCGCTTAGTCCGTAAAGTCATCATAATGTACTGTATTTTGAACTGGAGTCGAGGTGCTGAAATATAAGTAGAATGTTTCTTTAGACACCCTACACTCCGTTGAGAATGCCCCAATGATACCTAATGATGCGTTAAAAGCCAGCACGTGTCAAAGTGGGTATAAAGATGGCATCTTCAACTCTTCATTTTATTCAGCTACTCTTAAGAATATGGATTGTGCAAAATGTGATGGTCTTCAGAGGTGGTACAAGAACTGTACAGAGACGGGCATGATTGTCTGCCTCTACTGTAATGCGGCGATGGATGGCAGCAGGCATTGGCGGGCAACAACCCACATACACTGCAAAGTTGCCCGAAAGGGAAGATTGTATTTCAAAATGCAATGTGATGTATTTGTAAGGACTGTTGCCGCACATGTGGATCCAGACAAGGCGACAGCCGCTCCGTATGGGACGGTTGGAGACGATTCACGGCTTGCTCAGAATGCCCAGAGGCAGATGGATGTGGAGCGATTCACATGTAGCAGATGCTTTTTGGACTATGTAGAGTAGGCCCCGAGTGACTACAAGGTGAATGTTTATATTTTATTACAACATAACTTATTACTAAAGTAAATACTAAAAGTAAACGGTTACTTGTGTTTGCGTTTGCACTGCAACATTACTAAATTCTTCATGTTGTAGTCAAATTAATTTCCTATGGTCACCACCTCCCAATAGTTAAAGTACTGTTTTTTTTCTACCAAGATGAAGTGATCTTTATTCTTGTCAAATTCATCGAAGCTGACATGTAATATGCACCAGTTTATCATAGTATATCTTCAATATTTTTTTAGTGATTCCATAACTCACTATTACTATTACTATTTAATAATCATCTGTGAACCTGTGTGTGGGATTGTGGCATAATGTATTGCTTTGTTTTGTCCGGATATTTATTTCTTGGCCTAGATTGAAGGTTTCCACCACCACAACATCTTATCAGTTCGATAATGTCATAAATGGTATCGCGTTATGTTTAGTTTTGGCTGCCTTTTGCTGTTGGTCTGTAACGTTGACCCTTTACCTTCTAGTGCTAGGCCTATGCATTCGATGTTATCTCACATATTTTATTAAATAATTCAATTTGTATTTTTGCGATATAATAGCAAATCCCAGTGAATGAAAATACGATTACATTTTCAGTATGTGAATTTTTTTGAATTCTAGACTTTACGACAAGTTCTAAAATCACAAAAATCTAAACACAAAAAAATCTAAACATGCGAAAATTATCAGATCTACAGTATTTTGCGTGAATTTAAGATGTCGTCAAGATTCATCAAAATTCAGGTATACTACTGGGGAGGTATTTTTTATTATTTTCATTCTATTTGACTTATATTGTTGAAATTATTGTTTATATAGTTCCCGAAGAAGAAGAACAAAAAGAAGAAGAAGAAGCAAAATAAAAGAAGAAGAGAAAGAAAAGAAGAAGAAGAATATTAGAAACAGATACAAAAATATACACATTATATCATTATAATATTATATACAACATTAGTCGTGCTGCGCTAGAACGGGCTAGAGGCCTCTGCAAGCTAGGCAGCAAGTTGTTTTAAATATTTAATAAATTAGTTTTCAACAGAAAAGCTCTGTATTGTCTTTACTCTAATGTGTTGTGTTATTGCTTTATATGGTTTTGTTTATAATTTTCACTATTTCGATTAAACTAATATTTGCTGCAGTAAGATTCAGTTATAATTAAATTGAGTCATCATAATTCGCATGTTTGTGTAAACATAAAAAAGCCTGGTTATTGATTGGAGATATGGAAATGCGGGGGTCCACCTGTGAATTTGCCGTCATATTTAGCATTGTGAATCCTGTGGTGAGGATGAAGCCGCTTAATCCGTAAACGTTGGGTCAGTGTGCGTTGAAAGCCAACCGCCGAGATTCATCAAAATCCGGGTTTATATTGGCCCTGGAATTTAAAGAGTTAACTTGAAAAATTGGCCCTTCGGATTTAGAGGGTTAATTTACAAAAAATGTACCTTGGATTTAGAAGGTCTATTTGAAAAATTGCCACTGGGATTTAGCGGGTTAACTTGAAAATTAGCGCTTGGATCTAGAAGGTTAATTTAAAAAAAATGTCCCTTAGATTTAGAAGGTTTATTTGAAAGTTGACCTTGCCATTTTGGATTATGGCGGCCATCTATTGGTGGCCATTGATTGGCGGCCCTTTTGGATTGTGGCGGCCATTGATTATTCCTGATCACTGATCACTTTCCACCGTCAATCCAATAAGACTTCCTCACCCTATACTACTCCCAGAATCTGGTGAAACAGACTGTAGGAATGTATTTGTAGCAAACACTGGAGATCCCAATATAATGAAGGCCCAAGCATATACCAGGTCGGCCACCACCAGGATTCGAGCACTTGGCCGAGCAATTCATGTGAAGCCTTTTATTTAGTTATGTATATAAAACTTCCCAGCGTAAGATAATTAATACTTATTTTAGGTTGGTACAAGGTAAAAGGTGCCTCGAACATAAATGTGTCGACCATT
Source organism: Flabesymbios commensalis (assembly GCA_964017125.1). Lineage (NCBI taxonomy): Eukaryota > Metazoa > Annelida > Polychaeta > Terebellida > Flabelligeridae > Flabesymbios > Flabesymbios commensalis. The sequence continues at coordinate 5,906,312 of OZ024904.1, forward strand.
GGACTACTAACACATATAAATATATCTGGTAATTTATAAATGTCCAAGTCTCTTGTTCTCACAGACAGAGCGGCGCCAATTATACGATTTTTGTATCAGACTCCTCACAGTGATTCTGAACACTGATAGCTGCCTATTCTGCCCAGTGTTAACCCTTCACCTGCTAGATATCTAATTTAAATTTACACCCACTTGAAGTTGTGTCTCGCTATCGCGATCCACAACTTCAAGTGGGTGTAAATTACCCACATTTGGGATCCAAAATTACCCACATTTGGGATCAAACATTTGCAAATCTTAAAGTTTAAACACACCTTTCATTCCCAATAACAGTGATTTGACCGTCTTTAACATTCCAAACCATAGATACAGTATACCTATCAGGTCATACAGCATGTGTGTTTTTCATAAACATATCTATCTGAACATTTCTACAAGGTACATGTGTTAACACACATATATATTCTGTGAAACGCAGTGACTTCACTCGGTGAAAACAAGGTTATATAACACTCCCTCCCCCATACTTCATTCTGTGAAACGCAGTGACTTCACTCGGTGAAAACAAGGTTATATAACACTCCCTCCCCCATACTTCATTCTGTGAAACGCAGTGACGTCACTCTGTGAAAACAAAGTTATATAAGCACCCTCCCCCATACTTCATTGTATGGACTATTTTCTTTTAGTAGGTCATCTCTAGCCTGGCAATGACATAGGATGGATCCCATCTCTGATATAGTGACCTCCAGCATCATCTCATCCTCCTTGTCTCTCTAGGAAAACAGGAAAGACAAAAACAGCGGAATTATTATTTGAAAATAAAGCAAGTAAGGTAGAGTATTAGACATATCCATAAAGCTTTACAAATATCAATGAGCTGTTACAAACTACAAAACAAAAATGTGGTGGTTATTGAGGTAAGATCGAGGCGCTGTGGTTTAAAATGTTTTATTTTTGTAGGATCTCAGGGAGATTCGTTCATCAAATGAATAAATGAATGAATGAATAAAGGAATAAATAAATAAATGAATGAATGAATAGATAAATGAATAGATAAATAAATAAATAAATAAATGGATAAATAAATGGATAATAAATAAATGATTAAATAAATAAATAAATAAATTGATCCTGCGTAGGTCTTTCAGAGAAATTTTCTTGTTTCTCCCCTGTCAATGTGACTAGGCGATCACGTTAATGGCAGCCTCGTCGAGTTGGCGTTGAATCAGTGTATCGACGTTAATTTCGCGCAGGGCCACGGGCTGCGCGCTCCCTCATCCGCAACTGGTTGGTGTTATTATGAGCGGGCGTAGCGCGATTTTAGTGCATAAATAATCACGTATAATAAAAAAATACATGGATAAGAACATAAATGAATAAAATAATACATTATTTCATGGGCCAGGACAACTTACTGAGGACGGTGAGATGGCTGCACTTTATGCGCTGCCTCGCTGCACTTTATGCGCTGCCTCGCTGCACTTTATGCGCTGCCTCGCTGCACTTTATGCGCTGCCTCGCTGCACTTTATGCGCTGCCTCACTGCACTTTATTTTGTACGATGTGGATACAACACATCATACACAGTGCTCGCCATGGATCTCGTTTTATAAGTCAACCCTTTTAGCACACATTTATCATTTCTTTTTATTTGTATTACCTGATTTTTTACCGTTGGCCTAATTCTCAAATCGAGATGAATAAAAATGACAGACAGAAATTCATAGAAATATTCTAGTATTATAAATTAACTTTTAATTTACAACGTCCTTATTGTGAAGGACGTCATAAGTTTTGATTATATTGTTATTATTTGAAAATATGCCATGTGGTGCAAAAATGCGAAGTGGGGCTTAACATGTTAAATCGACGTAGGTATATTCCTACAAACAAAAAGTACAACTAAATTGATGATTATATGGGCCTACGTCTCTCTAATGCATAGTTTAAAAGCGGACATCATTATTCGTTGATCTCAGATGAATAGAATGGAAATGGATTATGTTATTTGATTGTTAAACACGGCCGTTATCTCATTTTATCTTGTCTTCATAGGCTACTGTTCTCTCTCGACACTGGTCAATGAACCAATCTTCCTGTCAGTTTTAACATCATCAACGGCTCGCTTTGCATGTCCAATGTGATCGTGAGGATGACTGCAAGTCCAACACCACCAACAGCCACAATTAGTAGGCATAAGACGGGCAACCACTTCTTCTGGTATAATGGTCAGACTGACCAACAGTAACATCAACATCAGGCTGGACTTCATGGTCAATGATAGGCAGGTAGATCGCTGTTCAGAGTGGGTAGTATGAACACAGTTATGTGAGTAGACAGGTAGACACGTCTTCAGTCTTCGGAGTTCAGAGACGGAAATGCCGATGCCACCTCACCACACCACATATAACTCCAGGGGGTACATCGAATAATGGGCAATGTCAAAGGTAACGGGACTAAAATACTGGACGCATCGTTAGAACCGAATTGTTATTTTTCATCAGCCTGTGAGAACAGCCATAGTTTGTCTATATTCCTCATGGGACAGGATCCTAAATGTCCAAGATATAATTAAGGAAAGAACTGAGGAGAAAAGTTCAAATTCTCAATGGCCTTGACCTCCTTTGTTGTCACCGAACTAGCCAATACAATAAAGTATGGGGGGGGGGCGTCTTATATTAATAACTTTATCTTCAACGAGTTCCCATTCAAAACGGTTTCTGGTGACGTCACTGTGTTTCACAGACTATATCTTCAATGTGTATTTCTTCCACCATGCACCATCGCCGGTGCTGGCAAAACACTCATGCAATACTTGTCTACGATGTACCTCGTGCAGAGGATGTAGGCCAACCCACCAGGGTCGCATCCCATTGCTGGATCAATGTCGGTCAATTGTCTACCACCCTGGACAAGCACTAATCCAACACTGGGTCTGCTGTATACTTTGCGCAAACACGTGGCATTCACCCAATGCTGTTTCAATGTCTTCAACGCTGGCCCGTCATCAAAACAGCATTGGGTGATTGTACGGTGTTTTTTACTGCTGCATTATGCGGGTGACCCTTCACATCCCCTCGCCAGAAACGCCAGATAACAGATACTTTGGACCAATGCTGATGTAATGCTGGGCTACCGTCTTCGACCAACATTATTACAACCAAAACTCTTTAAGCTCTTAACCACAAATATAATAAACACTTGTTAATGACAAAAGTACTTAACCTAAGGACATGAAATGTTATGTTGCACATGTTCATAAGGACTGGTGTACAGAAATGTGAACCATTTCCCTCACACAGCACCCCTCTTTACCCTAGATCGGACACAAACACAAAATAAACTTAATGCCTTGATTAGGAGTCATGTCAATGAAAAGTTTTATATTTTACCTACCGTTAGTTATTTAGATATTGGCTCATTAAGTATCACAAACAGAATAAATTCATCTAAAAACACAATCTAATTTTCGTGAGTATAATTTATGTTTAATGCACTGACCTGTTTTTGAATTGTTGTTAAAATATCTTACCAATCTCAAAGTAGAGGCGCTAGCAGGTTCTTTAATGCCAGAGGGTGTTACCAACACTAACTTCGCACCTCCCCCATTGCATAACCAGATAGCAAGCAGGATGTTACGTCACTTTGCAGTCCCCTGTTTAACCCTTGGTGCACCGCATGCGATTTAAAAAAAATTGAAAAAATCAATCAGCGTTATATGTTCCTGCGGGGATTCGCAACATGCGTCATGTGATCATCAGTGATCATGTGACAATTGTGAATTGAGAAATTCTGAAGTGAATTGATAAAAAACATGAGAATAAAATTATCATTTATGCAAAACTCGTGCCAATGGTACATTTAAAATTAAACATATCGTACATTAGATGTAGGCCTAATAAAGTAATTAGTTAATTTGCGGTCGTGATAAACAGCGAGAGACACGAGAGATAAGAGAGACACGGGAGAGCCTAGGGCTAGGCCCTAGCCGTGGATCAGGCGACTCGCTCCGCTTACCGATCAGCGCTAGAGAGAGCCCATAAGGATAAATCGCTAAATTAGGCTACGTGATGAAAAGCGAGAGACACGAGAGAGGTTCCAAAAACCCAAATATGAAAAGCGAGAGACACGAGAGATACGAGAGACACGAGAGAGAGTACAAATTTAAAAAAGTTAGATTTTTGAAATTATTGTATTGAAAATGAGCAGATAAAAATATTATGGCATGACTTTGTCTAATGCCCGTAGTTTAGCCGTGGACGAGTCCAAGTCGTAAAACAACGTTTTTCAATATGGCGATGAATGAGAAAGATCTCAAACCCAATGTCTGAAAAAATGTTCATAACTTTTTAATGGCTTTGCAACAGACGAGCTGAACATGGGATCATGGAGATGAAATGTTACAGATTATAATCAACCAATTGTTGACCTGATTAATCTTGGAAACGTCTTAAAGTCTGTCCGACGGTGGGGAATTGTCCAAAATGAAAGTCAGCTTTTTTCCCCTTATTTACTCAATATTGCATTATAAATTACAAAAATAGTATTGGTGTATTAAAAATCCCATTTGGCATTTTTTTTTTTTTTAAAAAAACTGCCAATACTCGCGCACTTAATTTATTAATCAGCCTTTTCAATCTCGCCTCTTTAACGTCATAAGCGCCGGTGGTTAACTATTTATTTCATCGCTCACTATCTGGACGAGCTGACTTCGGAAAACCGGCGGGGGTGTTTAGTGTAGTTGCAACTAGCCACAATGGTCGGTTGTTTTTGTGGCTTATTTTCGTCCATATTTATAGCGCTATATCGGCCTCGGAGCTCGCAAAAAACGTGCCTAGCTTGTACTACAAGAGTCAAGCACGCAAGAGTCATGTCAGCAAGTGCTTGGTGAATTAAAAGCACCCCTCCAAAAAATTTAGAATGATCCGTTCAGGATCGTTGCCATAGTGACGCTTCCATGGTTCAAGGTATCACATTTAAAATGGCAGCCGTGACAGTTGAAAGCTGTCGGCAAAAAGTTAAAAAGGAGGATTAAAGCGGCAATATGTTGGATAACATTAATTTTATGGATAATTTAAATGCCAAATGGAACATAGAACAGGTAAATATCATTTTTGATAGGTTTCATGCGGTATTTTTGAACTGGATACCAAAAAGCTGACTTTCATTTTGGACCATTTTCCACCGTCGGACAGATTATATTATTTTATTAATGAAGGTTTTCGTAATTTTGTTTCGCACATATGGTCTCACCACCCTAAATAAGCCGAAATCACGGCAGGTGTATACTAATAAAGGAATCATCACACAACATATTTTCAATGCGGCTGTTTCAACCTCTGTTGAAATAAAAACAAATACAAAGAAGTTATATTTCTGTGAATATTTAATAAGTACATGATGTCTCCTTCATCCCGGATATCAGATATAACTGTTTCGTGATAATCTGACAGGAATACAGTGGGTTAAAAGGATGTATGTCTGGTCTGTGAAAGAGGGTATGAATTTAAGCGTAATTTGAACTATAGTGACCTTTTTGCAAACTAGGGGGCCTAGCTCAAAATCTGTCTGGGTAGCAACCCCTTATCGGAGCTGTTTTTGAAAATGCACAGTCCAGGCTTCATTATGATATGCGGCACTAGATAGGGGGGAGGGCAAAAAGAAGTAAAATTGGCCTTTGGAATTGAGGCATTTTACATGTATTTCAATGGGACTGGCATTTGGGGTGGTGAGACCTTATGCATATTTCAGATTCAGTGTGGGCGATAATATGGGCTCTGGTACAGTGGTAGTAGACTTAGATGCATATGACATGCCTCTACTATGCAGTATGCTACTGAATTTGAACTATTCTCATTCTGCAGTTCTGGGAATTGGTCTGTGATTAACGTTTGTCTGTACTGAATGCACTGACACTATTTTCTATTGATGAGGCGACTACCCTGAAAATTTCATTAAAAAATATTGTTTTGTTCAAAAGTTAGTCTTTTTAAGATTTTAACATGTAGACGTAGTAAATAGATACAAATGTCGCACTCGATGAACCTATCAGCTTCCTCTCAGAATTTCATTACATGTCAATGGTCTAACTTCTGAAATACCAGGGTATAGTCCCACTCCCAACATGAATGGAAAATAGTGTGTGTGAAATTTAATAAAAATTGTTTGAGATTTGACTGAGGAATCCACGAAATTCATTCACTCTATTTTGCGAATTCAATGTAAATCTGACTATAGGAGAAGCATTTCTTGTGAATTGTGGACATAGTGCCCTAATTGGGTCATAATTAGGTCATAAGTTGATTAATAAATAACATTTCTGAGATCCATGAGGACATAAACTTAATGCACAGGCCCGAGCTCTTTCAAACAAACCAAAGAGAATTGAAATCAGATAAGAATTAAGGGAGGAGAAGCATTTCTTGTGAATTGTGGATAGAGTGCACTAATTGGGTCTTAATTACCAGTAGGTCATAAGTTAATGATTAATTAAATTTTCTAAAATCAATGAGGACGGTAAATGCACAGGCCCGAGCTCTTTCAAACAAACCAAACAGAATTGAAATCGGATAAGAATTGAGGGAGGAGAACCATTTCTTGTGAATTGTGGACACAGACAACAGACGACAGACGCAACACGATGGCATAAGCTCATCTTGGCATAAGCTCATCTTAGGCCTAAAGGCCGGATGAGCTAAACATTATTGAGGCAAAAAAGAAATACCTCTGTTTCTGATTACACTGCCTTCCTAAACAAGATAGGTAGGTGATATTTTTCAATTTTTTGGGGGGATTCTGGTTACATAGCCCTTCAGAATAGGGTAGGTAAGACAACTTTCTGTTTATTTATTTCACTTTAAAAAACTGCCAAATTGCACCCAGAAGGCTGTTTCACAAAAATACAGACTGATTAAAAAATTGTGCAGGGACGTTGTCAATATCGTCTTACACGTGGAATAATTTAAAAACAACAAAATAAGTTTGCTGTACAATATAAGCTGTATAGCAGCTACTAGGTCTACTAGAAGTGTTATTATGAGGATAGGCTCACATCATACGATCCACTGGAGGTGTAAGGACATACTGATTAGATTTTCAGGCTCACAGTCGATGAGGATGACTTTCAGGCTTACAGTCATTCATAACGACCTAAATAAATTTCTGCACTGCATTGCAAATGAGAACTGGACACTTTGGGACGAATGCTTCATGAGATCTGGACACTTTGGGACAAATGCTTCATGAGATCTGGACACTTTGGGAAGAAGGATAAGGGGGGGGGGGGGGAGGATCAGCTTCATGAGAAGTGAAGGAATGAGTGGAGGGGGTGGCCCTAGAAGTAGAGGGGGGAATAAAGTAGAATTTATTCCGGTACTTACTTAGACAGAGGGAGGGGGGGAAAATGGGGAGAAAAAATTGGTGGATGCTCTCTTCCTCCTGCCCAGGTAGACTGCCCCACAAGGGGAAAGTTGGCATGCAGGGGTTTCTGATAGATTTTTTTACCCATGAGCCATCAGGGTTGGGGTCAATTATAATTGTAATTGATATTGGTCATATGGAAATCAGTGTTCAATTGGAGTCACCTACAGCACCCTGCACCTGGAGCCGATATCTGCACAAGTCTATCGTGGACCAATCAACTGTTGAGATGTTGTCAACAACAAGGAGACACTGGGATGTTGTCACCGCCAAAATAATACCCCCAAGCCGTCATCCCCCAGCCAGATCCCCCAGCTAGTACCCCAACCAACACGCTGCACCAATGATGAGTTTATGCAAGCATGCTGTGTGGGACATCGGCAAATACAATTACAAATACAATTACAATTGCATTGCCACATATTTTTTCAATTACAATTACAATACGTCACAATTTTTCAATTACAAATACAATTACAATTACACTGTAATTATATACTCAATTACAATTATCATTGACCCCAACCTTGAATAAAATTTCATAAAGTCGACATTCAGCAGTTGAGGCCGAAGTGGAGCATTCACACATGCACACAATTGAGACTGAGTTGTACGCATGAGTGAGCAATTCACCAGCCTATGAGGGCAATGTGTACATCACCATGATTACTCTGATTTGATTTTAGTCATTACTACATTAGGCCCAAAAAAAATATATGTTTGTTTCCGATTTGTTGTCATTTTAACCAGTGGGTAGGTAGGAAATTTATTTTATTTTTTATTTTATTTTTTGTCACTTTAACCAAATCGGAAGGTAAGAATTATTTTTTAGTTTATTTGGGGCCAGATTCACTTCCATGCATGTCTTATCTGTACATTACGTAACTATTTTTTGTTTTTTGACCCTCTCCTCTCCTTTTCGTAACGTTTTTTCAGTTACTTTGACTACATCCAGTAACTCATCATTCCTTATTTTATAGATTTTCTAAAAAAAAAAAAAAAATTTTTTTTTTTTTTTTTTTTAGAAAATCTATAAAATAAATTTGGGTCGCAGATGTTTTAATAAGGTCGGTCGGAAATCGGAAACAAACAATATTTTTTTTTAGGCCTTAGGCTATAGCAGGGTTCCAGATAGGCCTACCCCCTTGTTTTTGCTGTGGGCTTATCAAGTTGACATCAAAGGTGGCCCACATTGCGAATGCATAAAAGCTAAACTCTCAATTAGAACAAAAAACATATTTTTATATTTTTCACAATCATTGGGATATATAAAATCCTTATGGGTTTACTGGTATAAAATGCTTTAACAGATCATCCACTATTCAATTTACAGGGGTAGAAACTAACTTTTCAGAGCACTGGTCCACAGGACCACTACTCCACAGATTTTGGTGGTCCTGATTGACAATGAAAAATAAACGCCAAACAAGGTAAGTTGTGCAAACATTTTTTCACAGTGACAGTTACTATTGTCTATTTTGTTCCGAAAAAACCCCAATAAATTATATCCCTAACATTACACAACATTCTCTAAGACAACTATAAAAATATTGTCTGCTCAGTTGACTACGCTAGAGTAGCAGAATTACAATAGTACATACAGTGTTTTGTTGCGAAAATTATACACAGCTAAAAGCCTTTAATCCATAAAAGATATCAAATTCATGGTCAGCGGTCGATTTTAGACCGTTCTGACGTTCAATGAACAGCACTTTTGAAACGGTACAATTAGCTTAAACCAGCGATGTTCTGTAATGAACAGCAGTGTAGATGCAGGGCTCTCGCCAGTATCGTTCAGAGATGACTGATCAATATGTATTGGCTCATCGTTGGCTTTTTTTTTATTCTATCTTTCTAATTTTTTTTATAGTGGGCAACCAGTAATATAAGAAGGACTTCACAAATTTTGAACGAAATCGCTAAATAAATGGCTGAGATGTCGCGATCGACAAAGCGACGTCCGTGGCGCCAACATGGATTTTTTTTCATTGACCAGTTGCATTTAATCAGCTATTTTTCTTAGCTTGTGGTTGGCTCGTTTCTCATTCAATCTTTCTAAAAATGTAGATAATCGGACATCGCTATAAGTAAAAGGGTTTGACAAATTTTCAGCAAAATTAAGAAATAAACGGATAAGATATTGCGATCTACAAAGCGCCGTCATCATCATTTTTGATTGGCCAAATGACTTAATCAATTTAACGGCTCGCAGTCAGCTCATTTCTAATTCTATCTCTCTAAAATTTCAAATATTGTTAAATCGCGATTAGTAGAACGGCTTTCCAAATCTACAGTGGAAATAATGAATAAACCTCCGCGGTGCCGACATCGTAATTATTGATTGGCCAATTGGCATGAGTGATTTTTATCGGCTCGGTGTTGGTTCATTTCTCATGCCTAAGTATTACTTAGTTTTATTGGAGCGAGATTGACAACAGTTTCATGCTAAGCTAGCTAGGCATAGATTTGGATGCAAGCAGCATTTTTTGGAAGGCCCGTGCAGCCCCATTACATGGCTAGCTAACCAAATAAACAAACTTGAGCATCTGACGCTGCCGGCGATCGAAAAAATAGGAAGGCCCGGGCAGCTTTATTCAGGGCTACCTCGAACAAACAGGAAGCTTTATTCGAACTTGCTGGAGATTGCGGCCGCCGATCCGCGGCCGTGTCCGCGGCACCAGTCATGTTAGCCTTGGGACTGAGCCTATGTTAAGCGGAGAAAAAACACTTATCACCTAGTTATTTGTGTTAGCTTATCAGTGGTCCGCAGGACCAGTAGTTAAGAGGGTTTTACTGGCCCGCCAATGGTTTTACTGGTTTCGGGCCACCGGACCACTGTTAGTTTCGAACGCTGATGTATAAACTATTTACTACTGCACCTGAATTTCTTGAGTACTTTCTGAAAGTCATGAGTAGTCAGGTTTTCATAAGAGAAATACACGATTAAGTGGGCTACTAGAATTTGATGTGGGGGACCAAAATTAGCATCTGAGGGGCCCACATGGCTACCAGAGTTTTTGTGGGTATATTGGCCCCTGTAGCTCCCTTATCCGATTTCAATTCTTTTCGATTGTTTGAAAGAGCTCGGGCCTGTGCAATAAATTTTCTCACAGATTTCAGTAATTTTAATTATTAATTAACTTATGACCTAATTAAGACCCAATTAGGGCACTCCGTCCACAATTCACAAAAAATGCTTCTCCCTCAATTCTAATCCGATTTCTATTCTGTTTGAATTCTGTTTGGTCATTCCCCAAAATGGCATATCATATAGGGATACACATAGCACTTACAGTATTAAATACTACAATAATATCTTCAATATTCACCCAATCTTTCTATAAGGCCACACAAATTTATTTACTTGTTTTACCGATTCGCCACCAAAAAAATTTCCGAAAATGGCAAAAAAAAAATTTGAAATTTAGATTTTATTTTATCCGCCATCGTGGATTTATTTATTTTGTAATTAAAAAAAATTGTAAACTGTTTCTTTCTTACTGTGCCAATGCAATAAACAGTCATTACTTTTGTTGTAAAGCAAAACTGACACAACTCTACGTGCAGCCAGGTGCCGACATCAGGTGTTAAAAATAGATGTGACGGATCAAGGCTGACACTGTACATGCTATGGCTATGTTAATGTGTCACACACATTACACTCTAACTCAACCCGAGACACCTGGATTGATCGATAATACATTGCCAAAAAAAAGAATTAAAAAACAAATGCTATGGATGTATTCTCATTGAAATATTCACTGGCAAACAAGCAGTGTCAAATCTGGGCCGGTATCTTCGTTGTTGACCCAACATAAAAGTTGAAGACAACACACGCACACAGACGCTATCACTGTGTGCACGTGAATGTGGTCGGCGCGAGACGTCGGGATAGTGTTGTTCTAATGCTGGGCCACAGTCGTCAATGGTGACCCACATTAGACCGGCATTGGTTTGGCATCTAGTGGTGGCGTGTGCAACATCCAGATCAGACACAGAGCGTCTTGTTGTGCAGTTATCCAGCCGGCTGTGTTGTGCTCATTTAGTCTACGTCTTATCTCTAACAGTTTGTCCAGGGAAGTAGTCTAATAGAAAAACATGTTTTTTTCTTGACTTAAGACTAATTTTTTTTTAAACGAACCAATTTTCTGTTAAACGAACCTGACCACAACGAACGAACCTGTATGCAAAATCGGCCGCGGTTTTAGCAAACGAAATGGTTTGTCGATATTAGGGACAGGAGAGTAAATTTTAGTAATTTTTTTAGGCCAGTTTATAGGGTAAGGGGGGGAGGCGCTTTCTGTATTGTCGACCAATATCAAAAAAATTAAAACACCTCTTTTTATGAAGGCAAATCTAATTTTTACTCCTCGGCCCGTTGGGCCCGAAGGGGTATTGTCGTCCCCTTCGTGCGCCGCCGTCTCCGCTGCCGTCTCCGCCACCGCCGCCGCACACACTCTTTTGGCTACTACACCAACATGGTGCAACAGATTAAATTCATAATTCATACAAACATTCAACCCCCCCCTGCACTTTTTTTTACCCAAGGTCAAGGTCATAGGTCAAAGGTCAAGGTCAAAGATATAAAAAAAATCTTGTTAACGTGATAACTTGAAAAATAATTATTGGATCTCTCCAATTTTTTACGTGAAGTTACCCATGAGTATGGAGATCACCTGATTAGATTTTCAGCTTTCCACCTATAATCAAAATGGCCACCATCTGGCGACTAAATTTTTTTTTCGACTTAATTTTTTTTCATAATTTCCTTGAAACCTGGGTATATATAGGTTTTCAGGGTCTGCGAGTCTGTTGGCATTATTCGTTTTCGCGTGCAACCGAAAACGAGGCTATAGCGGCCATCTTTATTTTTTAATTAGAAAATTCCTTGTTAACGCGATAACTTGCAAAATAATTATTGGATCTCTCCGATTTTTTATGTGATGTTGCCCATGAGTATGGAGATGACCTGATTAGATTTTCAGCTTTCAACCGAAAATCAAAATGGCTGCCACCTGGCGATTAAAATTTTTATTTTCACTTTTTTTTCAGATTTCCCTCGAAACCTGGTATATATAGGTTTTCGGGGTCTGCAAGTCTATTGGCATTGTCCGTTTTAGTGTGCGACTGAAAACAAGGCTATGGCGGCCATCTTGATTTTTCAATTTAATAATACCTTGTTAACTCGATAACTTGAAAAATAATTATTGGATCTCTCCAATTTTTTATGTGAAGTTACCCATGAGTATGGATATGACCTGATTAGAATTTCAGCTTTCCACCGATAATCAAAATGGCCGCCACCTGGCGTCTAATTTTTTTTATAACTTTTTTTCAGAATTCCTTTGAAACCTGGTATATATATAGGTTTTTGGGGTCTGCGTGTCTATTGACTGAAAACGAGGCTGCGACGGCCATTTTGGTTTTATCAATTTTAATAAATCGTTCTTATTTTCAATTAATTTCCTTAAAACCTGGCATATATAGAGTCACTGCATGAGCAGAGGGGTATTTGAGTGCTTGCATGGAATTTTTTTTTTCCGCCACCCGACAGCCCTTATGCTGAAAAAAATCGGTAAAACAATTAAATAAATTGGTGTGGCCTAACCTTGGGAAAATAATCTCAGGAACAAAAACTATGTGTGTCTTTCTGCGCATGCAGGGTGGTGTTCGGTGTTTGAATGAAGTATATTAACCCTTAGAACACTGATCTATTCAATTAAAATTTTCAGCCACTCGAAGTTGTGTCTCGCTATCTCGATCCACAATTTCAAGTGACTGAAAATTTGTGTGATATGAGAAATTTAAGTCCTAAAATATATCAGTATTTCAAGATTGAAGGCATATTTTAGTTGTAATAACCGGTTATTAGGAATTATTCAGATGCTAATAAAAACACAAAAGTTCTAATCTAGTCGACATCAGTGTTCTAAGGGTTATGTGGTTCCCGGGATTTTGGACTGTCCGGCTAGTACTACTACCCTGAACAGAGTATAGAGCTGGCCCCAAGAAACACAAGACACTATGGTAAAATATTTGTATCATAGAAAAATTAGCTTATGAACATTTGTTATCTTTAGTTCACATACATGTAGTCTATATATGCATCCGGATTATGGCATGTTCATATATTTAATAATATTGTCAATCAATTATATGCTTGTCTTTTTCTAGCTGATATTAGTCTTTTTTTTTAAACATGTTTTCTTAGGAAGATGATGGCAGTTTTCTCAGTCGCTTGCATACTTCTACTGCTAGGAGCAGTTCTACCTTCCAGGGCTGTCCACTCTGTACCCTGGACAAAACTAGAGAAAGCAGGTGACTTGTTATTTATCTAGGATAGCAGCAGTATTTTATTGAGGCATATAGTCAGGCAGAATATTGGCAAGATTTACCCTAACCTGGAAATTCATACAGAAGTTTATATTTTGATTGATTTGTGTTCAGTAGAGGCCAGAGTCATCATTTCCACCAGGAGTAATAAATTTCACACAGTGGCAATTTCTTACTTTGCATATTTCCAAGATGGCTGCCAATCGCTAAACTCAAATCTAAAAATGACATATCTCCAGGCATATTTGTTCAAATTTTCCCATCAAGTCAAAAGCCATCAGTACACATATGACATTAGAAGAATTTATTGGAGGTCAAGGTCAAAGGTCAAGGCCATTTTATGGGTCTGGTAAGGTTGGAAAAGGCATTTAATGTGGCTCGTGACCTATTTTCTGACTACGATTATTCACAAAATCACGGAAGCTGAAAGCGTAAAAAATATATTGGTGAAAACTGTCTGCTCGAATTATGCACAACAATATTACAGAAAGTGGTGGCGGCTATTTCTCAAGATGGCGGCCATTTTCAGCATTAAAATCACTTTCTTGATAGTTTTCTCCAAGCTTGTGCGATTTTAATGATCTTGGTATCAAATCATACATTTTTGACCATGCAGAATCTGAATTTCGACCTCCGGAATTCAGTAAAAGCTTATTTTACAAAATATGAGACAAAGAGGCAAATTACATCATGTTGGTTAACATGAAATGTAGTCTCGATCTAAGGCAGAACCAGCATAGACATACTTAGAAATAAAAATACTTGGAAGTAATATACTGTAATGCAGTAATGAACATAACAGTTTCAGTCAGATTACAAGATCTCAACGTCAACTCTAACGTCAATAGTTGCCCTTGCAGTGCGTCTCAACCTCACACCGACAACTGCATAGTGTGGTGCAAGTCAGACCAAAGGGGTGTCATTTACATGCATGGGTGGTGTAACACCACCCATGCATGACGTTCTGATTTGCAACTACAATTAGTCAGCTGCTGGCAGCTCTCCGCAATAGTATAAGGTCTGTCCAGAAGATCTTCCAAATATTGTCTTCTTCGTTCATAGGCCTACTCAGATTGCAGAACACGCTAGGTCTGGCTGGATTACTGTTGACTCCTTATAATGCCCCGTCTGTTGACAGCTCCTAGCTTGCAAACATCTCTAGTCTTGCATAATTGACGCCCTCAGCTGTGCTGGACCTGTCATACATTTGGACGCAAACCTACATAATATTGCCATGTCATTGTCAAATACTGTTGATGGGAACTGACTTAATTTGTGGAAGACATCAGTTATCTCATCAGATGCATCACATCTTTTTTCCTTTGTCGCAGAAGGTAGACACAACATCAAATCCCGTGATTGGTGAAGGCTTGAATGTTATTGCTCTTCTGTGGCAGTTTGTGGACGGGGATCCATCTCCAGTGCTGGCTTGTCCACATGCAATTCACAGCTGATGTAGACCAGTCTCTCTGAGAGCTGACATCATACTGACTGATGCAAATAATGTCAGTGTCACTAGCTTTTGCCATCTGAACTCCCTCAGGGCTTCCTCCTTTTGTCGCATAATTGATATATACGAAGATCATCATGTCTGCCTCCTCGTGAGTACATAGGGCAAATTCATCGAGGTCGATCATGTGATTGCTGGTGAAATTTTCTTTTGGAATCAATGATCATATTCTCGCACTGTTTCTGAGAAAAATGTGCCAGTTGGATGGCAATTTGCACTTGTTTGACACCCTTCATCTCATTAACGTCTTCGCTTAAGTTGACTTGGCTTCAATTTGCACACTATTTGACCCGTATACGGCGAACTCAATGTCTGTTCTATTGTGCTTGGCAGAGTGTGCCTGTATTGTGGAGAGAACATCAAATGTGGCATATTCTTGAAATGTCCTTGAGCTCCTTGGTGACTTGGTGCTCATGATGGCTGCATGGCATCCTCAGTACCTTCTTTTGTTGTGCAAGCTGTCTCATACTGCGTGATCAAGCATCTGACTTCAGGACCAATGACCATCATCTTCTGAGTGCGGCAGAATCTCCAGTCACACCACATGCTCCACCATCATCCTTGACGACTGCGCTCGCTTGCTCAAGAGCCTGGTCAATATTATTGGTGAGAACTGTCGGCTCGATTTATGCACAATAACATTTCAGTTCAGAACGTCTGAGCCATCTGAGGTTGTTTCTGTTAAATCATATTGTCTTTGCAGAAGACAGGAGTATAATGTTCATAATTTAAATTGTTTATGGCAAATAAGAATGGTATCAGTTCGGTCAGTGACTGACAGTAAAGATTGAAGTTTGCCTTCTCGAATACTTGGATCAACCAGAGGATTGCTAACACCAGGATAGGTTTTACAAAGAGCTGCATCCTGTTACTTGGTACATCTGCCGGGTGCTAGTGCATTATCCCCCCTCAGTGCTTCCTCTGCCTTTGCAAGCCTACTATGATCCTGAACAAAGGACCCTGAGAGCATAGAAGAGAAGGACTGCATGTTCGTCGCAACTATGGTATAAAAGTCATAGTGATACTCAGGAGAACTAGTGAGCTTCCCACAGCAGTGACGTCATCAGGGTCAAGAATCCATCCATGTATAGAGACAATTTTAAAATTTCATAAGTTTACTTATGGCATTTGGTTTGATAGAAATTTACTCAAAGATCATCAAATTTGAACAAGTAGGCCCAGAAATCCATCCATGTATAGAGACAATTTTAAAATTTCATAAGTTTACTTATGGCATTTGGTTTGATAGAAATTTACTCAAAGATCATCAAATTTGAACAAGTAGGCCCAGATACATGTCATTTTATAGATTTAAGCCTAGGATTGGTGACCATCTTGGAAATATGCAAATAAAAAAATTACCACTTGGTAAAATTTAGTACTTCCGGTGGAAATAATGACTCTAGCCTCTACTGAACACAAATCAATCAAAATATAAACTTCTGTATGAATTTCCAGGTTATATCAACATTCTGCCTGACTAATACATACTGCTTGTTCACTACTTTATTGAGACGTGCATTTTGCTTGCTGACATGTTGACAATACTTTATTGAAGTGCCATGCATTCTGTTTGTTGACATGTACACATTATTGAGACATTCATTCTGTTTGTTGACATGTTGACAACACATTATTGAGACTTTTATTCTGTTTGTTGATATGCTGACAGTAGTAGTGTCTGTAATCCCTGCCATTTGTAAATTTATGCCCAAAAATCCGGTGTGCGGATGATCGAAATCGCTGAACGCGTCATTGTTTGATCAATAATTTTTTTTTAAATTGACAGATTTAGATCTCATTGAAATATTGTGTCAACATGGGTATTAAAACTTCAGTCAGTATAGATGAATTTATCATTTGAAAAGGGTTACCATCACATTTTTAATGAAATAGTTGATCTCAGCATACACTTTCTACCAGCTTACAGAAACACAGCTTTTGCTATACTGTCCATCTTTGATGCAAACCCCATGTGATTGTGTCTAACTTGGACCAGTATTCTGCTTGTTTACATGTTGACAGTACTTTATTGAGGCTTGCATGCTGCTTGTTGACAGTACTTTATATTTAGGGTTAGCACAGGTGCTTGTAAACTTTGAAAGTGCTCACATTCAATTGTCACCTTGGTATCAAAGGTCACTTAATAAAGGGGCAGGTACGACTTTTAACACCAAGGTGACAGAGTAAAGGGTCATGTCCTGAGACAATTAAACTTGGAATTATATACCCCAGAATTATATACCGCCTTAAAACTAAGTCACAATCATATAAAACATTTGTATGTTGTGTCTATACCAAACTATGCATAATTTACATGAACTCTGCCACTAATGTTAAGCCTTTTCTTTGGACATCGAAATGTTTGTTAATTCTTATTATTTTAATTTATGCTGTTTTGTATATTGTAGATATGCAGTATTTGTAAATAGTGTAGATAGTGTATAGAAAAGACTCAAAAGAGACATATAGGAGCATAATACCTCTATGACCCAAAGCGTAAATCAATGAGAAAACTAGAAAAATTAGTCACTTGAAACTAGGATATTTAGCTCCAAGTACCGTGCTTGAACCTGTTGAAAGGCCTTGAATTTTGACAAAGGATGCCACAGTGACAGGTATATTTAAATATGTATTACTTTTCACATAGGCATACTATAATAAAATCATTCTGTACTCTTGTTAATGTTTGAATTGTCCTTGAATATGTTCTTGTCATCCTTAAAAGGTGAAATAAATGAAGTTCGAGTCCGTAAAAGAAAAATACCTGAATTTCGTCTATGGCAAAACATTTGGAGCCTGTTTATTGAAGCATGCATTCTGCTTGTTTACAGTACTTTATTGAGGCATACATTCTACTTGTGAGGGTGCACATGCGTTAAAAATCTAATCAAACGAACGGCGTCTTAAGGTCCGAACATTGAAGATTTCAGCTTATAAATAGTCTAAAAAACGAACCTAAAAAATATATTATATTTCTATGTATATTTATATCATTTTTCCCTGATAAAAAGCGAATAGCGAGGCCAAAAAATGGATAAAAAGTGAACTGGGAAGAATCAATATTTTCCAAGACCCATGTGCACCCTCACTTTTTGACTTGCATGCATACTGCAATACAACGCCATCAGCTGTAAATGGTTATATGTGTTATTTTCAAATGAAAATATATTACATTGTATAGCCATGTACTTTATCAGTGAAACTTTACTTTAATCAGAATACAAAGCAGATGTTGAGGAGCCGCAGCAGAAATGGAATTATGTGAATGTTCGGCCGCATGCTCACATGTTCTGGTGGGTGTATTACATGAGGTTTCAACCTGAAGTCAGCTCAAAACCCCTTGTCATCTGGCTGCAGGTTATTATGTCATGCTTTAACCCTCAAAGCGCTGAATATTTTTATATAAACCATGGAGACCAAAGGGTTTTGTTCAATTTTAAATCATCATAAATATCTTAGTCAGCTCTTTCTGATTGATTTGAATATCTGTGTTATGGTTCTACGGCCATTGGAAATATTTTTAATCTTACAGTGCGCGCATCGACTTTAGTTAAACCCCTGGTCATCTGGCTACAGGTCATTATGCCTCTTTTGTTATCACAGCATAGTTATTTCAACTCGTTTGATCAACCATAAGGGCGGGGGCCCTAGGGTAGTGGTTAGCACCGCTGCCTTTCACGCCAGAGTTCGGGGTTCGGTTCCCGGTCTCGGCGGTTTGAAAGAAACAAAAAATGTTTCCTCCCCATCCACGTGTGAAACTCAGTATTGTGGGGAGCCTCCGTGACCGAGAGGTAGCGTGCTCGGCCTCAGACCGCCAGGGCTCGAATTTCGACTCCTGTGTCTGGAGGACAGTGTCATCTCAATCATCTCACCATCCTCAGGAGGTTCTCCTGGCCCAGTTTAGCCTATATGTGCACAAAGGTGGCCTAAAGCCCGATTCATTTCATTTCATTTGATCAACCATAAACATTGAATAACAGAAATACATTAAAATATAGAAATTTCTAACAAACATGTTACAATATGATAATTGGTCATTATATTTAGTTGATGATCAGTAATATGGTAATTTAAATGACTCAATTATGAGATTTTTATTTTTCCTAGATATAAATATTCTTCGTCATTTGAAGCTGGAAATTGCATCAGCAATTTCAACTTTAAAAGAATGAAAAATAGAAGAAAACAATTCAGCAGCTCCAGGGTTAAATATCTATAATACTGTAGATCTGGTAATTTTCACGTGTTTAAATTTTCGTGAATTTCTAATTTTGGGACTTTTCACGAAGTTTATAATTCGCAAATTTTTATTTACTAGCGCTATTATAAACATAATTTTTGTGAGATTCTTGATTTCGCGAATTTGTCCTCCTCGTGAAATTTGCAAAAATGAAAACCTCACGAAAATCACCAGATCTACAGTATATATTCTGTATTCGGTGTATTTTTTCACAGGGAGGTCCAGGCGCCTCATCAACAGGTGTTGGTAACTTCATGGAGATCGGGCCTCGGGATGTCAGCTTATCACCTAGACAAACAACTTGGGTTTGTGTGATTTTTTTAATTTCTGCATAATTTTCTACTTTGTGACATCTTGCTTAAAATTGTACACTTTGTCTTTAAAAAATCAAAGTAGATTACATCGCTAAGCAAAAAAAGTTCCGTAAAGTTTTTCGGTACCAATTCCAGAGATTTTTCTGTTCCTGTATGTCAATATTTTTATAAATTATTTTTGTGTAATAGGTGCAGCAGGTTCTGGCTCATAGATGTTTATAATAAAAAAATATTACATTTTGAGCTGGTGTTATATTATAGTCTGCTGCTTCAGTGCTGCGCCAACGTCTCACGCATTGGCCCAGCATTGAAGCAGCGTTGAACCAACGGTGGCTTTCAGTATTTCACGTTTGAATACACCTGATCTATTGTCAAGCTCTGGCGAACACGAGACGTTGCGCCGGTGCTGGTGGAGGGACCGACCGACATCGTAGACGTTGGACCGTCGCTTTGCCAGGGCCCGGTCGATGAGGTGTGTTCGCTGGAGCATCACCATTGTACATTGATATGCCTAAACATTCTCACCCCTTGTTTTTACACCTCATTCTCATGCATACTTATAATTTAAACTGACTAATATGCCTCATGGGTTGGGTACTCAATCGAACTGATTATATTTGTTGTTTTTGTTGTATTTTGTACTTGTCAGTATAATAAACTAATTGAATCCTGCTCCTCATCTATTTAGAATTCTTTTAGACCAATTGGCACACTTTTTGATCAGAAATTCCCTCCCTAGCTACCACTGGCCCTGGTCTTAACTGACCATGTTTTGTGGAGTGCCTCTGAGGTAGGTCTTCCAGGAGCTAGCCAGTTGTACTGTATATAATTTAAAATATTAATTATGTTTGAATGTAACTTTTTTCCAGTTGTCTGCAGCGAGTATTCTTTTCGTAGACAATCCGGTGGGTACAGGGTTTAGCTATGTCACCGATCCCAGCGCGTATAACACAGATAACGCTCAGATAGCTGAAGATCTGCTGATCCTACTGACATCCTTCATGAAAGAATTACCAGAATTTCAGGTTTGTTTTAAAATATTGATTTAACAGTGATAAAAAGAGATAAAAACATAAAATTTATTTATGGTAACAGATATCTCTATAGATGAAAACATCAATGCGTGGGGACCTGCTTTAGATGTCAGAATCTGGTTTATACATAATTTTTCAGCATTGTGAGGGGTAAAGGCCCACATATTATCACGAACATTCTGTCAATTTTTTTCTTATGCAACATTTACACACTGTGTATCTTACCCAAAAAAAAATGTATATTCCATTGAAAGAAAGTTTTAAACTTTTATTTTATATCTCACACTTTTTTAATTCTGGTTCCAAGAATCACTAAATTGTACTAACTTTAAAACTAATGTTTTAATCTTTATTACATTTCGACTCGCTTCAGCAAGCCTTGCTCACATTAAACCTGAATGTAATTCTACAAAGTTTTTTGAAACAGCAATCCTGTGAATATCCATAGCATTACTTGAATATTCATAGCACTATTTAAATTTTAATAGGATTATGTGAATATTCCTAGCATTACTTGAATATTCATAGCATTGCATGTGTACATAGCTCCTACCTTACATAAGCATGATAAGGTAGTGATGATCATCAACAAGCTGTACCCTGATGAAGTTTTAATATAAGAAACCGGTCGGCACGATCTACATCAGCTTTTTTGTGATTTACTTTCAGGGGTTTAGGTGGCTCACTCATTTGTAAATCTTGAATCCTCAAGACCCATTTAATTCTGAATATCCGGGATTTTATTGACTGATCAAACAGATTTCGAAACGACTATAGTAGCACTTAGCGGTTTGAGGGAGTCATCACTGGCGCATTACAAAGTGGCGGCTACGACCCTTTAACCTTTAAAATGCTGAAATTTTTTTCTATAAACCATAGAGACCAAAGTGGGTTTTTTTCAATTTTAAATCATTGTAAGTTAGCTCTTTCCGCTTCATTTGAATACCTATGTTATGGATCTACGGCAATTATTAATGTTTTCACTCTTTCAGTGCAGGGATCGTCTTTATACGCCGGAATCTGACGTGGGAGACGTCAGATTCTGATGTATAAAGATGGTCCCTACGATGAAAGTTTAATACCAAGGTGATAAATTATACGCCACTAGCAGATAAACGTTTAGAGTATTAACTGTTATTGTATTTATGTTTGTGATGTAGACATCTCCTCTTTACATATTCGGCGGGTCGTATGCTGGGAAAATGGTGGCTTCATTTAGCCAGCTGCTGCACAAGGTAAGTGTATACCTTCTAGCCCCTTCCCAAAATGATTGGCAGAGATTAGGCCTTAACCCTTTCACCACTGAAGCCCGTTTTTATGTGCTGAATGCTATGGCATTCAGCACATAAAAACGGGCTTCAGTGGTGAAAGGGTTAAAGCGCTGAAATACCTTTGTATAATCCATGGAGACCAAAGGGTATTTTCAATTTGAAATCTTTGTAAATGTCTTAGTTAGCTCTTTCTGTGTCATTTTAATTCCTATTTTATGGGTCTACGGCCATTGGAAATATTTTTACTCTTACAGCGCAGGGATAGACTTTAAGATTGGCAGAGATTAAGCATTAAAGCGCTGAAATACTTTTGTATAAACCATGGAGACCAAAGGGGTTTTCCGATTTGAAATCATCATAAATTTCTTGAATAGCTTCATTTGAATATCTTTGTTATCAGAAATGCATAACAAAAAATGTATAGCTCCGGCCTGCTGATTTTAGACAGTATGTTCACCAAATTGCATGTAACTCAAAAACTATTTCACCTATAAACTTGGTTCTGGTGTCATCAGAAACAGCGATAATATATATTTAAAGGGACATTGTTAATGCAATTTTAAATGTTACATTGTAGTCGCCGGGTGGTAATATCCATCAGATACCACGCTGGAACTGCCTGTCCACGTGTATGTCCCGGGGTCCTCTGTGATAAAGTGGTAGCTCATAACTATTAAATCAGCTTGTAGCTGTGACAACCAACATACTTCTCTGATAGGCCGCTTGGGTTTGTTGTTGTACCCCTTCGTAGAGAACTAGAAACTGTTGGGTTATTAGTAGAGCATTTGCTCTACTTTTTCGGTTAATGTGGGTCTGAGTGGTTTTCTGTATGATTAATTTCACGACAATAACTTTAAATTTGTGGAATTGGGAACATATCTAACTCCATGTGTGCGTTAAGAATAATTTTTTTCGCTGTATCACAAAGCCAGATTTTGAGATTTTGGCTCAGCTGATCAGAGGAACACTGATATAAATGATGCATCAATTCCTATCTGTAACTGTAATGTATCAATGTCAGCCATGTCTGTTAGGTGACGTTGACCTTAGCAATACACTTTGCCCCTCAGTGCTTTGACCTGCCTCGCTAGCACAGCAATACAGACAGCGACCTACCAGTACTGTATACGACACGTGACCTACTATGATGCAAAGTCGTTTGAATGTTGGCCTGCCGTCTCCGACGTCGGCCCGGCATTAAAACAACATTGGTTCAACGTCTTGTGTTTGCTGGGAAGTGCACCTGTCATTAATAGTAGGCCTAATATGGCAACGCTTACCAAATGTTGGGTCAGCGTCGTAGGCGGCGTGCCAGCATTGAAACAACGCTGGCTGCATGTGATTGTCCAGCTTGTTTGCCTGTATGGTCAGTCTGTCCCAGAGCCATACAGAACAACACTCGGCTGACACAAAGAGACGTTGAATAAATATTGGTTCAACGTTTGTCCACCATCAACGACGTTGGACCATCGTTAAGCCAACTTTGATTCAATGTCTTGTCTTTACTGGCCTGCCAATACACATGTATTGGGCCTATATAATATGCCTATCGCCACTCACTGCCCAACAAAACAAACATTCACTCAATGTGGCATTAATATTGGGCGAGCTTCATAGACGATGATCTAACATTAAACCAGCAAAAAAAAAAAAATTATTCCTAGTAAAACAAAAAATGAGCAAATGGTGGTATCTGTTAGCTGTAGTTCATGAAGCGCTGCTGTGTTATTGCACCCGGACACCTTATACAACCAAACACCTCTTGTGTCTAGACAATGCGGCTAGTCTGCAAATGTTTTACAATCACATTGCATCTTGGAATGTTCTTATTTGAGCACGACGATGTTAAAATATGGTCTTTGTAATAGATAAATTAAAATAATATAAATTTGCCGGCGAAATATAAATACGGGTATTTTAAAATCTGTGTGTATATTATGTAGCCTATGCAGGCCTCAGAATGTCTGCCCATCGAGACAGTCCCGATGACATCCACTCACTCTGCCGTGGAAAATGGAAATACAGTATCTGCTTACTTTACAAGTAAGCAGATACTGCCCTTTGGTTTTGTAGAGCTGTACTGTTGCCGCTGTTCCCGTCATTGAGCATCGTCTATGCAGGTGTCACAGCGCTATTTAGTAGAATAAGATAATATCCATGCCTCACATTTAGATGGCCCGGAACGCTGCCGACCGGGACGCTGCCGACATCCAAAATTTGAGGTCGTATTATACAGAGGGGTAGACGTTTTTCAGGTCATCCTAGGCCTCAAATCTTAACTCGTATTATACATGGCGTCGCACTATACGCGGGGATATACAGTATGCATATTTGCCCTAGGGAATTTGCCCTGTAAATTTTGTTGGCGTTTTTCAGCTTCTTCAACAAAATCCAAGATTGCCGCCAAAATCCTATGTCACTCTCTAGAGCTTGAACTGCTTCATGGATTTGTTTCATGTTTGGTTCAAAGGAATAACCCTACCCTGGATGTGTGCTGATTAGCTTTTTGTGTGATTATGATAATAAAAACTTATATTTTTTTATTTTTCAGGATTTTAGCTGATATTTCAGTTTTGCTCATTTTGGCTAAATTATCAAAATTTGGTGATAAATTATATTGTTATACAGCTCAAATTTGATCTTTTGTGTATGCTCAGTGGTTCTGAGAAAAATTGTTTCTCTTTTTTCATTTTTTCAACAAAATTCTAGATGGCCTACGAATCACATGCTACTCTCAAGATGGCCACGGGCAGAGTGCCGTACCCCAGGGACAGGGTAGCCAAGGGCAGGGTGCCGCACCCCGCGGGCAGGGTGGCCACGGGCAGAGTGGCAGATTGCCACCCTCCCGACAGCTAATAATCCCGCCACGTATATAATATACCGGAAAATTAAATTTGGAATTTGTACTTGGAAAGGTGTGAATGGTGGCCATTTTTACTCAGATCAGCGATTGTTTTAACAGATCGACAGTTAGTTTACATTATTAACAAATTAATGGCTGATTGCATTAAAGTCTATAATTTTGTTGTCGGGTGGCTAAATGGTAGGCCTACTATATAATATTGCCCATAGCAAACAATGGGTCATATAAGAAATCTTTAGAAGTGAGTGTTCTAGGTTTCTTTATTGGGCCCATTGTTGTCCGTTAACTACATTATTTCAGATCTTTTATTGACCCACATCAGATGACAAATCACCTTTGCACATTATAACTAACCCTTTCACGACTAACATAAAACTTGATGTTGTTCTAGGATAAAGGATAAACTATGTAATAATGTTGTCAGTGTACATTGTTTATTTTTTTCTTTTATATATATATTTTATAAAACAAGTAGTAGTCATGTGGATGTTTGCAATTACATGTATATATAAATAAATGAATTTAAACAAAAACAATCACCCTGAAATTCATGATGAAGGGGGAGTGGGAGCTCATATGATATTCACGCACATCTACACCAATTGACAGCTAACAGAAGACGCTCAACCGATGCTATTTTAATGTTGGTACACCATCTACGGAGCTCAACCTGCATTGAACTAACATAGATATAACGTTTTGTGTTTGCTAGGAGGATGCCCGCAGATGTAACTATTATGTATTAGATAATTAGTGAAGAAAACAGTATTATTAGAAAGAACCCCTCCCCTGTGTCCACCCCACCCCTCCCCACCCCACCCTTAAACTCCAAAACATACCCATGAATCTAAGTTTTGTTTACTGTTAAAATTTGGACATGCCCATATTGTATGCGTATAGAAACTGATGACAAAAGTAAACCTGGTGTCATTTAGAAAAATGAGTAGTTGCTGGTGAGACGTGTTTCATCACTATGACTTGATTCTAGATTTTTCCCAGTCGTTAATAAATATTTGGTATGTATAAATTTTTTTTGTAAATTATAAAGCAATGTATGTTAATTTGAAATTGAAATTTCTCAATATAACATTTAAGTATATATTTAATTATTTATCATGTTTATATTCATTAAGTCTCCACCCACTATGTGGTGGTGGAGACTTATTGTTTTTGCCGAGTCCGCCCGCCTCCGCCGCCACTTGTTTCTGTTCTCACTCGAAAACCCCTACTCAGATTATTTCCAAATATTTTCAGTATGCATACTGGCCCTGGGGAATTTGTCTGGTAATTTTTTTTTATAGTATTTTAGCTCTGTTTAGCTCATTTTGGCCATCATCAAAATTTGGTAATATAGTCATACAACCCTACTCGGATTATTTCTAAGTATTTGCAGTATGCATTTTGGCCCTAGGAAATTTGCCCTGTAAATTTTTTTTGGCGTTTTTCAGCTTCTTCAACAAAATCTAAGATGGCCGCCAAAATCCTATGTCGCTTTTTAAAGCTTGAACCGCTTCCTGGATTTGTTTTATGTTTGGTTTAACGGGAAGACCTTACCCTGCACATGTACTGATTTGTTTTTGGTGTGATTCCGATAATAAAAACTTTGATTTTTTTACGTTTCAGAATTTTAGCGGATATTTCAGTTTTGTTCATTTTGGCTATCATCAAAATTTGGGAATATAGCTATACACCCCTGATCAGATTTTTTCTAAGTATTTGCAGTATGCATATTTGCCCTAGGGAATTTGCCCTGTAAATTTTGTTGGCGTTTTTCAGCTTCTTCAACAAAATCCAAGATTGCCGCCAAAATCCTATGTCACTCTCTAGAGCTTGAACTGCTTCATGGATTTGTTTCATGTTTGGTTCAAAGGAATAACCCTACCCTGGATGTGTGCTGATTAGCTTTTTGTGTGATTATGATAATAAAAACTTATATTTTTTTATTTTTCAGGATTTTAGCTGATATTTCAGTTTTGCTCATTTTGGCTAAATTATCAAAATTTGGTGATAAATTATATTGTTATACAGCTCAAATTTGATCTTTTGTGTATGCTCAGTGGTTCTGAGAAAAATTGTTTCTCTTTTTTCATTTTTTCAACAAAATTCTAGATGGTCTACGAATCACATGCTACTCTCAAGAGCTTGAACTGCTTCACCGATTTGTTCCAAGGAAGCAACTTAACCTGGCCATATGCTGATTAGTTTTTGGTGTGATACTGAAATCACATTTTCACGTGGTTTACATAAAAATTTGGTGACAGTATTGTATTTCTCTATAATTAATGTACTATGTGGGGCGGGTGGAGACAGAAGCTTTGCCCCTCAGGCAAATCTAGTGTTTATATATATTTGACATTTACCATCAAATAAGTCAATGGCTCATAACAAATCATAAACAAATCAAGAGAATAAAATCTAATTTCTGGTATAGCTCAGCATAAAAATCAATGATGGGTCAATATCATGTCCCATCAAACATCATACATTCATATTGTGTCGGTTTAATGTTGGACCAGCATCGCAGAAAGTGGACCATCAATAAACCAGCATTGTTTTGATGTAGACAAGCGCTGTTTTTTTCTAAAAAGTTATATGGCTACAACTGGCTGCGCCCTAGAGGAGTACGGCTCCCCGATGTTTTTAGAAATATAAGGCTTCGAAAGGGCGAATTATAAATATTTATTTGGTCGAGGTTTTGTTTTTGGTACTTTGAACAGAGGAGGGAGGGTACAGCCGGCGACCCCTCTTTTCGATTTGGTGTGTTCAATGCGGGTCTTCTGTTCAAATGCCTGAGCTGCTCTCAGACATAGGGGTACCAAGCATTATTAGCCAAAAAGCATGCAACATTGGCTCAAAGCTGAATAAATATTGGCCAACGTTGAAAATGTTGAAAATACATTGCACTGATACTGGACCAATGCGGTCTATTTGTCGCTTTCAGATAGTGCTTCGTAGACGGCCAGATAGAGCTCAGTGGACAGTCAGAACAATAGTCTGGGCGTCTAATAATACCTAGGTCAAATCTAATAATGCTGTGTGAACTGAATCAAGATTATTTCAGAGAATGCCCAGTAAACACAGTAGAAAAACAACCCTGGTAATGACTATAAGCGCTTATACACTATCGTACGTGATTTTTATGTTCTCCACTGAGAGATTATAAATGTACACCTATGGTCGATCAATAAATTAAATTATAAATCAATCAATCAATCAATCAATTAATCAGTCAATAAATTATGGTGCTATGTTTTTAATTTTTTTAATTAATTAATTAAATAATTAAATTAAAAATCAATTGATTAATTATTTAAATTAATTAATAAATTAGGATTAAATAAGACGGCATCGATTAACCTAGCTATATGTCGCCATGAAGGAACATTCATTTCAAGGTAGCGAAGCATTCTCGTTTAGTAATAAAACGACAAGAACAAGCCATCATAGAATTTCCATGAATTTGTGTAGCCTGTCATGCTTGGTGAAATTGTGTGTACAGCTTGTTTCTCCTCAGAACCACATGGCAATGTTGTGAGAAACATGCAGATGGCACGTGGTTATGGTTTGGTCAACATGTAAATAAGGGGCACAGGAGCATCGCATGTGCCCAGAATGTGAACTAGGTGTACATGTATAGGCGGGACGTACATGTGAAATAGCAATTTTACCTCAATATTTGATGGATATTACTATCCAACAACTACCATACAACATTACTAATATTATTAAAAGCCGCAATTAAAAGATACATGATCGCTCTTTCTGATGATACCAGAACCAAGTTTATAGGTGAAATAGTTTTTGAGTTACATGCAATTTGGTGAACGTACTGTCTAAAATCAGCAAGCCGGAGCTATACATTTCTTGTTATGCATTTCTGATGTTATGGGTTTAAGGTCATTAGATATATTTCTACTCTTACAGTGCGGAGATAGACTTTATCTACAGACTTCAGATTCTCACGACTAAAGTCGATCCCCGCGCTGTAAGGGTTAATTGACCTTGATGGAAACACTGAATAGGAATACTTTTTTTGACTGAGAGAATTTTTTTTTATCAAACCCCAATATAAAACAGGCACCAATGTTTCCATGTTTAGAGTATTTGAAGGTGGTATGATTAACTGTAAATTCTATTATTTCAATATTATAATAAAAATGTAATATTTTATTAAAATTTAATGTGAACCTTACATTTCAGGCTGTAACAAAGAAACAGATAAAGTGTAATTTTAAAGGCGTTGCGATGGGAGATGCCTGGATATCACCTCTTGATTCTATTATGACTTGGGGCCCATACCTCTATTCTACAGTAAGTCTATCAATAAAATTACTCATGGTCAAAATAAAAGCAATATTACAGGTGGAAAATTGTAAGGCCAACAGATTTGATATAAATAATGATTTTGACCTTTGGTATATTATTATATTCGTTTTTGAAAAAATTATACTTAATAAATGTACCAATAAATTTAATTTTTTCAATAATCTTATTGAGACTTAGCTTAACCATTTCAAGTCTTAATTTAGCATTGTCATCTGCATCCACTACAAGCCGCGAATTGCTGTCGCAATTCTCGACTTTAGTGGATGAAGATGATTTGATGTGGTGTAAAAATTAAAGAAAATTGCCATGTATTGGTAAACCAGTTTCATGGAAATTTTGCTTCTAAAACCCTTGGTTGTAGGGAAATAAATTGTGTTTCAGGGATGTTAAATGATGCTTTATTGCATTGTGAAGGCTTAAAGGGTTGAAACTCATTCCCTGATGGTCCATTTTATATATAAAGTATATAGGTGAAAAAACTTATATGTCAACATATGATATCCCAATTTTAAATTCTTGTATATAGATTGTTCTTTGACACTTATTTTTTTCATCAGTCTCTGGTAGATGAACATGGCAGGAATCAAATAAATGCTGTAGGGATTGACATCGAATCGGCGATGGCTTCTGGGGAGTATAAAAAAGCTACATTTCTGATGAAGAAAATGAAAGAAGTTATTGGTAACGTGACGGGAGGCGTCAACACACATAATATCCTTCACTGGGAACACCACGGCAATACAGAGCTACAGGGCACTGTGTATGTAGGTGAGTGAGAAGGTCACAATAAAGAGCTACAGGGCACTGTGTATGTAGGTGGGTGAGAAGGTCACAATACAGAGCTACAGGGCACTGTGTATGTAGGTGGGTGAGATGGTCACAATACAAGCTACAGGGCACTGTGTATGTAGGTGAGTGAGAAGGTCACAATAAAGAGCTACAGGGCACTGTGTATGTAGGTGAGTGAGAAGGTCACAATACAGAGCTACAGGGCACTGTGTATGAAGGTGAGTGAGAAGGTCACAATACAGAGCTACAGGGCACTGTGTATGTAGGTGAGTGAGAAGGTCACAATACAGAGCTACAGGGCACTGTGTATGTAGGTGAGTGAGAAGGTCACAATACAGAGCTACAGGGCACTGTGTATGTAGGTGGGTGAGAAGGTCACAATACAGAGCTACAGGGCACTGTGTATGTAGGTGAGTGAGAAGGTCACAATACAGAGCTACAGGGCACTGTGTATGAAGGTGAGTGAGCTGCTTCATTTTGCCAACAGTGTTGATTTGGGTGTGATGTGGGAAAATAGAGCACTTGTCCCATGACTAAGGTGTGAACCTTCAGCTGAACACTTTATTCATGGGACAAGCATCTTGCCCAGTCAGCTCACACAACAGGTGTGCACTCAAGCTGTAGAGTGAGAACAACATTAATAATAATTATGAAGTCAACAGTCTACTGACAGCGGTGTGGAAGGTCACACTGAGGTCATCTTGACTGAGTTGTCTGATGGTCTGATTGGCCAGGGGGAAGATGGGTATTGGATGCATATCATATATGCGTGTGGTAAAGGAGTCTGCCTGATAGCTGAAGGTGCGGATGAGTGGCATATTTTCCCATACTGCAAAAAAAATTAACAATATTTTATTTTCTCACGCAGTAAAATCACATAGAACATTTAACTATATAGGCCTATAGTGTAACAAAACTATTATAGAATGCTATTCGATCAGCAACCCAGTGGGATACCAATATACATTTTGAAGTGAAAACCCTTGCATTGAGTGTTAGAATTGAGATTATGCATCCCTCGTGTTGTATTTAACCTGAGTGAGAATTAGGATTATGCATCCCCCATGCTAATCTCATGTATAGCATTCTCAGTCTTTTTGTCTGTCAAATCAAAAAATTTAAAGGAAAATGAACCTTAAATTTGTGAAATTATCTTTTATTTTGATTCAAATTGTACATGTTTTAGTAACTTTTACCCATTTTACCCTTACAGTGTGAGGATCGACTTTAGTCGTCAGAATCTGACGTCTGTAGACGTCAGATTCTGACGTGTAAAGTCGATCCATGCACTGTAAGAATTATATATTTATGTTGGCCGTAGACCCATAACATAGGTATTCAAATGAATCAGAAAGAGCTGACTAAGGCATTTATGATGATTTCAAATTGAAAAAAACCATTTGGTTGCGATATGTTTTACAAATTATTTCAGTGCTTTGAGAGTTAAAGATGCTATTGACCGTTATGACTATTTTGTTGTTCAGATCAACTTGTTCCACCGATATTGACAGATGAGCTCACAGCTCTCATGAATGGACCAATCAGACGAAAGCTGGGCATGATACCCACTAATGTCACATGGGAAGGTGAGTGACTGGATGACTGCAGGAGGGATTGATCAATGATAATTTTGATCTTGGCATATTTATTAAGGCTTTTAGCATGGGGACCGTCTTTAGATGTCAGTATCTGACATCTATGCAAATCAGATTATAACATCTATAGATGGTCCCCACCCACACTATAAGAATTAAAAAAAATATACCAGCCTTAGACCCATAACATGTTCAAATGAAGCGGAGAGAGCTAACTAAGACATTTATGATGATTTCAAATTGAAAAATATTCCTGGTTCTATGGTTTATACAAAAATCTTTCAGCATTGTAAAGGTTAAAAGATGCATTATGGTATTATCACTAATAATGTTACATGCTCCGCGAATTGCTGCCGCAATTCTCGACTTGTAGTGGATGAAGATGACTTGATGTGGTTTAAAAATTAAAGAAAATTACCACGTATAAGTAAACCAGTTTCATGGAAATTTTTGTTCTAAAACCCTTAGTTGTAGGAAAATTAAATCTATTTTCAGGGATGTAAAATGATGCTTTAATGCATCGTGAGGGCTTACAGGGTTAAGAATGACCTGCCTTTAAAAGTAATAAATGGTATAATATGCTCCTTTATTTTGGGCCATCATTGCTGGTGGAATATCCAGCTGTCAATTAATTAAGAATAACCTGCCTTTAAAAGTAACAAATTTATAATTTGCAATGAGTGCTTTATTTGATATCAATTGTTTTTATATGAAAAATATAGACTGCATTGTAGTGTTCAAGTATTGATTTCTTTGAATTAATATTATTAGGTTTATCTATATGCCCCTATCTTCTTTCCAGCCTGATGTTTTAATACGCTTTGCTTACATCACACCAAATTAATTTTATGGTATAATTTTTCTGGGTCTTAAAAATAGAAAGTGAGCAGAGTGAAAGTTAAAAATTAAAATCAATTTATTTCTTCATAGTATATTGACATATTTTTCTCTTTGTTAATTTGAATGATACATTTATTCTTTGACAGTGTGTGTTTTAAAGACATAATTCCAATGTTCTTTTAAATCTTTATTTATTCAGAGGCTATGATGGCCGAAGTGCAATATAGTTTTTACTTTTGTCAGATATTTAACCTTTCTAAATTTTCACCCACTTGAAGTTGTGTGTCGCTACCATCATCATGACCCACAATTTCAAGCTGGTGGAAATTACCCCGATATTTGTTTAATCTAAAACCAAACATTTGCAAATCTTGATGTTTTAACACACATTTCATTTTTTGAGGATGTTTCTTTGCAGTTAAATCTGAAGCAGTATTTTCTGCTGTGGAAGGGGATTTTATGAAGGACGTAATAGATGTCGGTAAGTCGCTCTGACAACTACATTATAATGTCATGTTTTGTGCATTATAATGTCATGTTTTGTGCATTATGATGTCATATTTTGTAAGTCGCTCTGAACCGGCTAGAGATAACAGTATTTATTCTAATTCTAATGATATATATGTATCAATTAGTCCAGTTTTAATTCCCAGAGATCTTTTTTTAATTGTAGTTGATGATCTTGTGACCAACACAGATTTGCAGGTTGTTGTTTACACCGGTCAACTGGACGTCATTGCTGATATTTTAGGTAAAGTAATAGTTCAGTATATTTAAGGCTTACAGCGCTGAAATATTTTTGTTTAACCCATGGACACCAAGGAGTTATTTTTAATTTAAAAATGAGCATAAATGGTTAGCTTCATTTAA
This sequence comes from Flabesymbios commensalis, assembly GCA_964017125.1. Classification (NCBI taxonomy): domain Eukaryota; kingdom Metazoa; phylum Annelida; class Polychaeta; order Terebellida; family Flabelligeridae; genus Flabesymbios; species Flabesymbios commensalis. Next base: position 5,939,722 of record OZ024904.1, read on the forward strand.
TTACCTATCCTATGGGTCTACGGCCATAAGAAATATTTTAATTCTTTCAGTGCAGGGACCGTCTTGATACGTCAGAATCTAACGTCTGTAGACGTCAGATTCTGACGTATCAAGACGTTCCCCGCACTGAAATGGTTCAACTAGCATAGTCATAAAGTTTTATAATAGAATTCATATGTTTGGAAACAACAACAACTAGACAATTCAATATTATTATAAGATAGCAACAGAATACAATCACTATAAAATAAATAATTTATATATATATATATATATATTATCTAGTTCAAATAATGAAAATGGTAAATTTTCAAAAATATGTACTTTTTTTATTCAGCTGCTGACACAATAAACCCTTGTGCTGCTGAATTGTTTGTTTCTATTTTTCATTCATTTAGAAGTAGGAATTTCTGACCCAATTTCCAGTTTAAAATGACAAAACATATTACTATTATACATCTCCAATATTGAATTACTGGATTAACTGAGCATATACCAAAAACAATTTTATCAAATTTATTGATATTTCTATTGATCTAAATTTAGTTGGATTTTCAACAAAAACTGCAAATTTCCACTCCCTTGAAGTTGCGTCTTCCAAAAAAACTTGCAGCAAGTGGAAAATAAAAAAAATTGATGCCTGATATTCAAAGCGGGTAACATTACTTGTACATCACACAGGTGCCGAGAGATGGGTGCAGAAACTAAAATGGCCGGGCCTCGAAAAATATAACAATGCTCATCGCCATCAGATGAAACTTGGTCATGAACCTGTGGCTTTTATCAAACGTCACAAGAACTTCTCCTTCTACTGGATGCTAGATGCTGGACACATGGTTAGTTGTCAATTTGTTTACTCATGTTTTTCGTAACATAACAAATGTGTAATCTAATGTAGATATAGTACGGTATATGTCAAGTGAACATTTGATTGCTTATGTGAAGATTGAATCTCTTTATTGACCGACTACATGTGATTCTACATGATATACCTGTGGTAACGTTGTACCCAGCTTTATTTGAGGTCGCAATCAGTTTCAGATTTACTTTTTTTTTCCAATGTCCTTAGTGCCTAACTCTTCAAACCTGAATTCACCATTGCCATCTTCATCCACTACAAGCTGCAAATTGAAGTGGATGAAGATGACTTGAAGTGGGTGAAAAAATTTAGAAAAATTACCATGTATTGGTAAAACAGTTTCATAGAAATTTATTTCCAATATCCCTCAATTGTAGGCAAATTATGTCTGTTTTCAGGGATTTAAAACAATGCTTTAATACATCGTGAGGGCTTAAAACAAGAATAGTTTGTAGAATAAGAACTTTTAACTTCTTTTTTTGCACTCCTGTAAAATTAATTCACATTTTTTGACTAGGGTGCAGCAGAACAAATGAATATATAATTAGATGAAATAGTAGATTTCTATTTGGTACACTAGGTATCACTTATACTGCATCATGTGTACCGAACACACAATGGTAATAACATCCCGAATGTTTATTTTGTGGTTGTGTTGTACTATACATCCCCGTCTATAGTGTATAATGCGAGTCACGATTTTGACGTCTTGCTAGCCTGTGAAAATGCTTGCACCTATGTATAGTGCAGTACCATATTTACAACTTTACCGGCAAGACTGGTAGCGCCTGGCAAGTACGCTGACATCGCTTCATCACATATGACCTGGTCAGTCTTGTGGAACTGACCTCCCGTCTTATCGTTATTGGTTGTCGATTTGTTAACTCCCACTGATAGACAGTCACCTACAGCACCCTCCCCTATTGTCACCGGCAATTCCCGTATCACACTGGGCAATAGACTGACGCTGTCTTATTGCTGGGCCAACTTTATCGACGCTGTCTCACAACTGGAACAATGGCGGGTGCAGACCTGCGCTGGGGCAGGCAAAGGGAACGCGAAGGGAAAGCAATGTGTTGCTCTAAAGTTGGTCTAGCATCGTTAACGTTTGTCCAACATGTTAAAATAACATTTGGTCATGGTATCGTGTTGGCTTGACAGTGCCAACGTTTGCTAACTGTAGTCTGGATGACTGGAGAGGGGTATGCTAGCCGACTGACAGGCTAGCTGTAACACAATTATGACTGGCCACTATGTCTACCAACGCAACACACTGAATAGCTGCTGACATTTTCTGTGCTATAGAGATTATTATTTATAATAATCATGGCATATCTTCTTATTACATTGTTTGAACAATTCAATAGTACTATTGTATTGTAAAAAAGTGTTTAATTAGCGTCATACAAAATAAACAATTTTATAAACTTTCTGACTAATGTGAGCATTAAATTGATTCATTGGGCATATCTTTATTTGAACATTGGAGTGGAGGTTTGGGTGATTGCTACTGGCATTTCAGAGTGATAGCCACGCGGCGGCCTCCAATGATCTGTTGCTTGACACCTCGACGTCAAACTTCTGAAAAAAAATCGAAACCTACCTCTATGTATAAGACATCGCATAATACACGTGGATATATGGTAGTCGCCGGGCAGCCCATGTTTTGTAGATTATATCTCACTATTTATTTTGTGGTTGTGTTGTAGTTACCCATATATCGTAGATTATACCTCACCTGTTTATATTTTGTGGTTGTGTTGTAGCTGCCCATGTCTCGTAGATTACATTTTAACTGTATATTTTGTGGTTGTATTGTAGTTGCCGGGCAGCCCATGTTTTGTAGATTATATCTTCGCTATTTATTTTCTGGTTGTGTTGTATTTGCCCGGGCCATGTCTGGTAGATTATATCACACCTGTTTGTATTTTGTCTTGTGTTGTAGGTACCGATTGATGCCCCGGAGTCTGCTTTCCTAATGCTCCAACAGATATTAGCTCAATAATAAAAATTATTAATAAATACAAATTCTTGCCAGATTCCGACATCAAAAATCGATCTGTGCGCTGAGGGAAATGAATATTTATAATAAACATAAACCCATAAAATAGGTATTCAAATGAAGTGGATAGAGCTGAATAAGACATTTATGATGTTTTCGAATTGAAAGAAAAACTTTAGTTCTTATAACGTATATAAAAAGATCTCAGCACTAAAAGTGTTCACCCCCGAAACAACGTGATTGTCCAGGGAAAAGCGAATTAATCTGTGATAAACACCTGGATGTGAATTGTCGATATACAGTCCCAGAAAAGAACCCCGAAACAACGTGATTGTCTAGGGAAAAGTGTATTAATCTGTGATAAACACCTAGATGTGAATTGTCAATATACAGTCCCAGAAAAGAAACATGACAATTTAAATGTTCATATAGTGGTGATCTCAATTACATCCACGTTAAACCAATGATGGATTAATGTTGTGCTCACATCACAGATGTTGAAACAACATTATTAAATTTCATTTCAACGTGTATTCACTGAGAATTTCACTTGTAGTGATAATCTCCATGTGAGCCATCAACATTTGACTATTTTTGCTATTAGCTTTTGATTTTTGACTCGCCCTAGATATTGTACACATGATCCATTAATTTTTTTATTATCATTGATAATCTATGCACAAGCCACATATTGTAGTTTCACACTTGATATTGTGTTCACAAACTATAGCTTTTTGTTTTGCATTTGTTATTGTGTTCACGAACAATGGATTTTAGGGTCCTCTTTGATATTGTATGCGTGAGCAATGTCTTTTTATGCCTTATTTGATATTGTATTCAAAAGCCATGTCTTTTGACTTATTTTTGATAATTTATATACGTGCCATGATATTAAGTCACACTTTTGATATGATTACACTCCTCGCAGGCCTATTATTATATGGACACCATGCTTCCGAGTGGTTTAATCTATTAGACGCAAACTATTCATCTCAATTGTCACCATACGCACTCCTGTATTTAAATGTCAGTGTAAAATCACAGCATGTTTCTGAGAAAAATCTGGTAAATAACTGTTGGAGGACACTAATATGCCTTGTATACATGCAATTTTATGCACGTGCAAAATGCTGCTTTTTGGCTCGCTATTTGTATAATCAGTAATATCATGGCTTTTGATTCTCGTTATCTGATAATCTATTAGTTGGGGAATAATTATTGGCTTACAATTTGAATCAGAGATCCGATATACATTCCAATGTAATATGTTGAAAGAGAGGCTTAACCGTTACAGCGCGGGGATCGACTTTAGTCGACAGAATGTGACGTCTGTAGACGTCAGATTCTGACGACTAAAGTCGATCCCCGCGCTGTAAGAGTAAAATATTTCTAATGGCCGTAGACCCATAACATGGGTATTCAAATGAATCAGAAAGAGCTAACTAAGACATTTATGATGATTTCAATTTGAAAAAAACCCCATATGGTTGCGATGTTTTTTACAAATTAATTCAGCGCTTTAAGGGTTGATACATGTAATTGTATTGCTGTCCATTCATCATAGCATTATGCTTCAATCATTCCACATATTGTCACCTTGGTATCAAAAGGTGGTATCTGCCACTTAACAAAGTGGCAGATACGACAAATCACTGTTTTTTGAGAATGAAATGTGTATCTAAACATCAAGATTTGCAAACATTTGTGCTAAAATTAAACAAATATGAGTAATTTTCAGCTACTTGAGGTTGTGGATCGCGGTAGCGAGACACTACCTCAAGTGCTTGAAAGTTTAAATAAATTAACTTAGCAGGATACGGATTTGAAGGTTAGCCCTTACAGCGCGGGGATCGACTTTAGTCGTCAGAATTTGACGACTAAAGTCGATCCACGTACTGTAAGAGTAAAAATATTTTAGGCCGTAGACCCATAACATAGGTATTCAAATGAATCGTAAAGAGCTAACTAAGGCAGTTATGATGATTTCAAATAAAAAAAAAATCTTTAGTCTTCAAAGTTTTCATTAAAACATTCAGCCCTTTAAGGGTTAGAGGGTTAAGAGGGTGGCCTAATGTAAGCTAAATCGACTCTGATTTTTTTGTAAGATTCTAAAACTGGACTTACTATTTTAGTACCGTATTGCAAGATGTACAGTATGAACCTGTCTAAAGTATGTAGGAGGTAGCTTCAGGCATAACATAGATAGCACGCACCTATGTATAATACGCACCTGCAACACTTGCATGTCTGATACCAAGAATACTTGCTAATACCTATTCCCGGTACTACACAGTGGGCATACAATTTACTAGATAGGCATATTATACACTCAAATAAGCAAAAAATATATATATTCATACCATTCAATCTGAAGATTAAGTATTTTTTATACTGTATACCCCATTATATTTTCATCTTATTTAAATTTATCCTCGCTAATAACTTCGTACACTGGTACATACTGTATAAAATGACCAGCTGTCAGACTTTGGGTCGCTAATTGTTATGGACGCTAACATTGCTTGGGTCTGGTTTTGCCAAATATTATGGACGGCAACTTCATGGGTTATACAGTATAGAAATATTATAATCCCAATTGACAAATTACTAGCAGGAAATATGTCAATTATGCATGTATTATATTTATTTATGTATTGAGAATTGGCAGATAGGTTTTCATTTTCAAAATCAAACTCTGTCATGAATTGTATGTAACTGAACTGCTACGCTTCAGTTTTTCTTCAGTAATAATGAATATGTAAAAACGTGTTTTGTCATAGAATTTTTAATAATAAATATGTGTCACACGTGTAAATTTACAGTTTATACAAACACTTCTTTAAAATACTGTTACAACTGCAACAGGCCTTATACTAAATGCAAGCCCAATAAGATTCACATCGACATGATTGTATTTTGAAATGTTTGTGACATGTATAATATTTATAGTACGTGTATTATACAAATTGTATGCTATACATCCTTTATTTTTTTAATCTATCATTTATTTTTCAAATCTATTTGTTATTTTGTTGATGTTGAATACCTCATAGCTCTAAAGTCACATCCCAGAAAACATGGTACATTAAACCAATGTTGTTTTAACGTTGTTCCATCGTCTGCGATGTTGGCCTAAGCAATAAACCAACATTGATTCAATGTATTGTGTTTACTGGGAGGTCCCTTGCATTCATTTATTTTTCAAATCTATTTGTTATTTTGTTGATGTTGAATACCTCATAGCTCTAAAGTCACATCCCAGGAAACATGGTACATTAAACCAATGTTGTTTTAACGTTGCTCCATCGTCTGCGATGTTGGCCTAAACAATAAACCAACATTGGTTCAATGTATCGTGTTTACTGGGAGGTCCCTTGCATTCATCACAGCGAATAATACAGTGTAGGTTTAACCCCTAGAGCACTGAGCTATTCGATTTGTATTTTCAGTCACTTGAAGTTGTGTCTCGCTACCGCGATACACAAACTTTAAGTGACTGAAAATGTGTGTGATTTGTGAAATTTAAGTCCCAACATATATCAGTGTTTCAAGATTGAAGGAATATTTTACTTTTAACAACTGGTTATACAGGTGCTTATGCTGTAGACGACATCAGTGTTCTAAGAGTTAATATTGATCCACTATCTGTGGCCCAACATTGAGATATTAACGTTTCGTGTTTGCTGGGATGTCGTGTTTGCTGGGATGTCGCTAATTGCACATTCGATGTATGTCTATACCGACCTTTTTAGCTCCCGCCGTCACCGTAGGTGAGACGGAGGGAGCTATGGATTCTACCTCTGTTTGTTTTTGGCCTCTTCTTTTGCCTATAACTTTGTAAGAAAATAAGCTAGGATAACAATTTTTGGTATGTGGGTTACTTCCAGGTGGCTAATGGACAGGTTGAAATATTTTTAATCTGAATTCAATACGCAAGGTCTCAGAGGAGAAAATGATGATGTTACGGCGTTGGGCCGTTGGGCCGTCCGTAAACAATTCGTTTCCGGAGCATATCTCTAAAAGTACTTGTACGATTGTCTTCAAATTTTACACACAACACCCCTAGGGGGTCTAGTTGTGCCTTTTGGGGTATTTAAACTTTGACCTACTTCTGGTTCAGAACTATGACCTATTTAGACGTTTTGACGCACACTTCGTTTCCGGAGCAGATCTCGAAAAGTACTGGGCCGATGACAGTCATATTGCACATACATGTTCTCTAAGGTCCCTAGTTGTGCCTTTTCAGGTTTTTGGACCTTGACCTGGAAGTTGACCCAGCACTTTCACCTAATTTATAACATCGGTAAATCCGACTGAAAGATTTTGCGGAATATCATGAAAACCGCTCAAGATTGCTAAACCATTACTATAAAACAAATTGTGAGGTTTCAGGAGAGGATGCATCTTGAAAAATTTCAAGTTGATAAAATTAAAAATGGACGCCTATCGGCCATTATTCACCTCGACAGGCCTGATATTGCGGAATATCATGAACACCACTCAAGATAGCTACACCATTAATATCAAATAAATTGTAAGGTTTCAGGAGAGGATGCATCTTGAAAAATTTCAAGTTGATAAAATTTAAAATGGCCGCCTATCGGCCATTATTCACCTCGACAGGCCTGATATTGTGGAATATCATGAACACCACTCAAGATAGCTACACCATTAATATCAAATAAATTGTAAGGTTTCAGGAGAGGATGCATTTTGAAAAAATTCAACTTGTTCAAGTTCAAAATGGCCGCCAATCGGCCATTATTCACTTTCACATGGTCATTATTTGGTAAACCGTGCTAGATGGCTAGACCATTACTATAAAACAAAATCTGTGATTTCAGGAGAGGATGCATCTTGAAAAAATTTGACTCGATAAAATTCAAAATGGCCGCTTATCGGCCATTATTCACTTTCACATGGCCGATATTTGGTCAACCGTGCTAGATGGCTGGACCATTACTATAAATCGAAATGTGAGATTTCAGATGAGGATGCATCTTGAAAAAGTTTGACTTGATCAAATTTAAAATGGCCGCCTTTTTGGCCATTATTCATTTTCACATGGCTGATATTTGGTAAACCGTGCTAGATGGCTGGACCATTACCTGATTACTATAAAACAAAGTTTTCGGGGGAGGATGCACCCTGAAAATTTTTAACTTACTAATTCAAAATGGCCGACAATCAGCATTATTTGACTCGATAGGCCTGATATCAGGTAAACCGTGCTAGATAGCTAGACCATTACAATAAAACAAAATGTGACGTTTCGAGAGGGGATGCCTTTCAAAAACTTTCTACTCAATCAAATTCAAAATGGCCGCCTATCGCCACTATTTACTTTCACATTGCTGATATTTGGTAAACCGTGTTAGATAGCTGGACTATTACTATAAAACAAAATGTGAGATTACAAGAGAGGATGCATCTTGAAAAAAATTGACTAGATCAAATTCAAAATGGCCGCCTATCGGCCATTATTCACTTTCACATAGCCGGTTTTTGGTAAACCGTGCTAGATGGCTAGACCATTACTATAGAATGAAATGTGAGATTTCAGCTGATGATGCATCTTGGAAAATTTCGACTTGATCAAATTCAAAATGGCCGCCTTCAGGCCATTATTCACTTTCACATGGCCGATATTTGGTAAACTGTGCTAGATAGCTAGACGATTACTATAGAATGAAATGTGAGATTTCAGCTGAGGATGCATTTTGAAAAATTCTGACTCGATCAAATTCAAATTGGCCCCCTATCGGCCATTATTTACTTTCACATGCCCAATATTTTGCAAACTGTGTTAGATGTTAGTCCATTACTATAAAACAAAATTTGAGGTTTCGGGGGAGGATGCACCCTAAGTTTTCGACTAATTTCAAAATGACCGTAAATCAGCTATTAGTTACCTCGATTGGCCTGATATCGGGTAAACCTTGCGAGATAGGTAGACCATTACTGGGATACTGATTAGGATCATTAATTTCAATGGAGGTTTGCAATCTCTGACAGACTGTCTAGTTCTTATCTTACTCTTAGACTGGGCTTCTTAGACCTAGTTAGTTGTCTTGCGTCTTGATTTTTGACCTAGCCTAGGACTACATTGATAACCCTACTCAAAATTGCTTAAATCAAATTCTAATTTGGAGCGGGAGCTCCTGGACTTATGTAGTCTTGTATTGAATAGAAAGGAAGCTCACTCTCATAATGTAGGCCTACACCTTTTTGAAATTATTGAGGTGTATTTTTCACGAAAATTAATAATCTTACTACCATACAATGATTATATAATATTATACTATATGGTGTTCTAAGATACTATATATATATATTAAAATGATATGGTTAAATGTGTCGTTTTGCTGGGGTGTCTGAATGCACACAGGCATCACTACTATGTAATACCCGGCACGCCATGTACACAATCTAATTATAGTCTCCACTACATCACTGAAGTATATTTTATAGTAATTATATTTTTATACTAAATATTTTGTCAATAAATGAATCTCACACTGAATGTATTATGTCATTTTTTATTTGAGCATCATACCATACCCTGCCATATTTATATGTCGTATATGTGTCAAAACCGACATTTCTTTTACCTTTTCTTGTGCATAATTTACTTCTACCAGAAGGTGGGCCTATATGTTTTGGTCGTGTTTGTTTATTCTGTCTATATGTCTCTCTGTCCCTCGGATTACTTAAAAAGTAATGAATGGATTTGCATGAAATTTTCACCAGAGGTGTGTATCGAGCCAAGGAACAATTAGGGGCTGGTCAGGATCCGTATATGATACGCTTTGCACGGATTTGCATGAAACTTTACCAAAAATGTGCCTCAGGCTATCGATCCATTAAATTTGGGGGGGGGGGGGGTGATCCGGATTATGATAAAAATATTTATGGAATAAAATATACAATACAAATTTGCAGTGTAGTATTATTAGACAAAACGACCCACTTCTCTCATCCTCCACCGGTTCTGAGCTCAGTTGCTGGGTTCAAAGTTGCCAGTTTTGGCCTAACTCTAAACCATCAAAAAGCGAGTGACTGGATATGCTTGTCATTATAAAGATGCTGGTATACATCACACGGAACGGGTCGAATATGAACCGGCATTGGCCCCCAAAGTTTAGCGACTGCCGTTATATATATAGGCCTAATATACATGAAAAGAACAGATAAATGACCGCCCAGCAAATACGAGAAGCGTGCCCAATGCTGGGGCGATGCCAGTCCGTCGTCTTCGACGTCGGGCCAGCATCAACCCAACAATGGCCCAATGTCTCGTGCCTGCCGGGTGTCCGATTATGATAATTAATTTCAGCGGTGGTATTCTGTCTCTGACTGATCGATGTGATATTTGGTTTGTAGTGATTGTTTTAATCCAATACTATTTTATTTTGTGTTATGTTGGTCTGTTGACATTTTGTTTTTTTTATTTATATCTGATTACATTTCTCCTCCTAGGGCTGTATTTAATGCGTTGAGCTCCCTTATCCACTGCATGGCATATTTTGAATAAACGATAACTTTTAAAGTTGCTGTGATCACTTCTTCAGTGGCCAAGATCACTTTGTAGTGGCTGGGATACCTTTTGAATTGGCTGTGATTACTTCTTCAATGGCCAATATCACTTTTGTATTGGCTGAGATAATTTTCAAAGTGGCTGTGATCACTTTTTTAGTGGCCAAGATCACCTTTGTAGTGGCTGAGATAATTTTTAAAGTGGCCGTGGTCACTTCTTCGGTGGCCAAGATCACTACTGCAGTGGTTGAGCTAACTTTTACAGTGGTTGGAATCACTTCTTCAGTGGTCAAGATCACTTTTGTAGTTGTTGAGATAACTTTTAAAGTGGCTGTGATAACTTCTTCAGTGGTCAAGATAACTTTTGAAAAATGGCTCCAGAGAATGTAAAATTATTAACACTTATACCATATCAAGTTAACATGAGCGAGAAGTCCTGCTGGTATTCACTAAAAAACGTTGGAAATTGTTCAAAGGGAGGGATAAAATACAAACTTAGCGCTTTCTTATATATTTTATCTTTAACAGAAATAAAATATTATGTATCCACGTTTACACCCTTTATGGTGACTATCAACTGATATTAAATGTGTTGGTACATTTTTTTAATTAGAATACGCATTGGGCAAAAATGTGAAGCACGTTCATTTTTCCCGAGCTGGAAGAAAAGTCCCTAAATTTTACATCCAACTAAAACAGTGTATAATATGTTCAAATAGCTCATTGTGTTTTATTCCAAATGGGTGTATTTTAAGCCAAAAATAGTTTTAGAACATGTTTGAATTAAAACTAAACATTTATTATATACAAATCTCAGCTGAGAGAAAAGTATTATGACTATTTTCTGAAAAAGTATGAAAAATAGGTAAAATTAAGGGTTAAAGTAACAACTTAAAGCTCTCTTGTGTATTTGTCAATGATCAGACACAAAATATTTTACATCAATGTGAAGGCCTGTACCAGAAGCTTTCTATTGATATTATATATATTGATATAGCTCAAAATTTGACTACTGATTGGGCAACACTGTTAGATATAGTCAATTTTCTCGAGCCCAAAGAAAAGCGCGTAAATTTTACGTCTAACCAAAAAAGCATGTAATATGTTCCGATAACTCATTATTTTTATTCTAAATGGGTTTCTTTTAAGTCAACAATAGTTCTAGAACATGTTTGAATCAAAACTAAACATGTATACCATACACAAATCAGCTGAGAGAAAAGTATTTTGACTATTTACTGAAATAGTTCGAAAAATAGGTGAGAGTAAGGGTTAAAATACCAACCTAAAGCTCTACTGTGCATTTGTCAATGATCGGACACAAAATATTTTAAATCCACATGAAAGCCTGTATTATTATCAGTTTTCTATTGATATTAAATATATTAATATAGCTCAAAATTTTACTGCTCAGTGGGTGAAAATGTGTAATGCGCTCGATTACGCAAAATCGAACCAAAATTGCGCATAGGTCATGTACATTTTTGGCCATATTTCAGTAAAGCAGCGGCAGTTACCTGATCAACAGGTTAATTCTGGCCCCTGAGTAGTCCGGCTATGTGAAAATAATAGTGGTTTAATTTCCCTTCCGGGTGACACCTTACCCCCAGTCACGTCTGGTCTAATTAGAAAGGCCTGATAGCAACACAAAAAGTAGGGGACGAGCCATGGGAGAATCTGATTATACTTCCATCATAGAGCGCACCATCAGAATCTCATCTATAAATATTTAATTAATTTCGTTAAATGTTCAATCCAATAAGGTCAATATATTATACTAACCATTTCATGCACTGACCATGACTGAGATGAATGCTATGGTATCGTTGCTATGGTAACGACTGTGCTTACATGGTCATATGGCTCGGAGCTACCTGTTTCGCGGATTGCCACATTGATTGTACTTGCAGGATATAATATTTGATTTTAAATTATCTTAATAAATACTCCGATTACTGTAGCCTAAATATACACTTGTATATAATTTAGGTTTCTACGCTTTCCAGAATGTCTTTTTTTGCTACTATATATAATTAGCTTGTCATACATAGTAGCTATTTTATCTCTGGTTTTGGTGCGAGAAACAAAATGATAGACCCTATGTTATCTTGGCAATGCCATTTAATATTGTTCTAAGTAGCAGTCATTCATATTATCGTAATACCCAGTGTTTTTTATGGCAATGCCAGTTAACATGATTTTAGTTATGTATGTCATACTATTTATATTGTCATATGATTTTAACAAATTAGCAATGTTGTATATAGATGTACATATCTCTCTTATTTCTATGACAAATAAGTCTGGATTGACTTTCTTTCTGTCAATAAAATATATATCTGTGTGTCTGTGGGTTTTTTGTGCTGCTGGGTATTAGAAGATATCTATTCAAATGATTTCAAAACTATTTTTTATTTTAGTGGACATAGCAAATACAATTTACAGTATATGATTATGGTGTTTGCTATCCATGGTCGGTTCGGAAGAAATACTTGCAGTTATATCTGTCAGTTTTTAACCTGACCTACTCGACCATGTATATATCACATAGATGGTCCTTGAAATGTAATAATTTTGAAAGTTCGAAGACCACAATACCAAATGTAGGCCGAAATAGGTATATTAGCAGCTGGTACTTCAAACGACTCCTTCTCCTGGTAGGCCACGTGTTCCTTAATAAATATCACAACTGTATGCCCATTGGTGGTGAGATAGCATGATAGTAGCCTACACTTGGTTGAAGAGTAGAGTTACGGGAATGAAAACCAGAATAACCAGCTACATTTGGATTGGCAACTAATGACCATAAATTTCGTGTGAATTGTCGCTTCAGAAAGTTGCCGACATAGGTTTGAGCCCCATTCTATCTGTTGTCATAAAGAAACATTTCCAGACATACTCACAAAAGATGTCAATAATTCAAATTTGTTGATATATAAATGTGGGCCTATGTAAAATTGTTTTGCTGACAGTCTAAAGAACGGTATAAATAAGCTTCATAGAATACAATCATAGAATACAATTTTGTGAATGTGCTCTAACAAATTTGTTTTAGAGATGGTCAGTGGTGGCTATTTTGAGTTTTGCTCAAGTCAGCCCACCTTTTCGTGAATGGACAGGAATTATTTTTGTAATGGTCATATATGGCATCAAAGTAGCAATGAAAACTATTATGATTTCAATCGTCATCCACTTTAATTTCAGGTCATAACATAATTGGGTTAATTGTAGTATGGTAAATTAACATTACAGAGAATAATATTGCGGTCTTTGTGTTTGTTAAAATTACCTTTAGGGCTAAAAAGGTTAAATATATGTTCTTCAATTATCTAGGACTGGTCTACATCCATTCTCTGAAAACCAAAGTAGTAGAATGCTGCGAATTACGAAAGAAAAGTTACCTGACATTCAGAAATTTACACAATTGCTATTAGGCGTACTATGCATGTAGGCCTAAGTCTCTGTATTGATACCAATCCATCAACACTAATAATGCATTAATTATTATAAATATTAATTAATTGGAATAAACAATAATGTCATTACCATAGTCAATAGGCCTATATATTAATACCAATCCTTCACCAATAATGCACAAAAAATATTGTTAGCTTATATAGATAATAATTTTGTCCTATTTGACACCACAAAACTGTTCCTTTAAAAGCCTTTAGGACTGAAAGGGTTAAATAATGATTAGAATTGTCTGAGAGTAGTCTAGCTGGATTTAGTAACTCTAAACTAAATGTATATAGGCCTACATTACAACAGAAAATTGAGCTGTATTTACCCAATTTACCCAATGTCCAAAGTATATTAATAATAATAGTATAAGGCATTTAATATAGCTCCATACATCAGCCTTTTCCGCCGTTCGCAGGCACTCTATATATGCGGGCGCGGCCATCTTGGACACCATCTTGAATAACAAAAAATTGCACCACTTTTAAACTCTACATCCCCCCCTGGCGATGACCCCCCAAGTATGTCCCTAGCAGCTGGTACCATCAGAAATTATCTAGCTTTCAGTGTATACTTTGTCAAAAACTAAGCCTTTTTATGTTAGACTGGCTGATTGACTAATAGGCCTTGAGATTTCAATGTTTTCCATACAGTACATCAGAAGAGCTAGATTTATGTTCACCAATTTTATCTTCATAGGAGATCTCCAATAAAATGAAAGATCTTCTTTGATTAGGCTTATAGTCACTGTACAGTACGTCTTTCTTCCTTCACCGGTGCAATTTTATCAATGATTGATATTTAACATTGTTGTAAAAAAAAAATCTAAATATATCTTTTAACAAAGTATAGTATAAAATGGATGGAAGTGTAGGCCTAAGTTTCATGTGTAAATAGAATAGGTCTACCATAAAAATAGAGGACATCACACACGATATAGTGCCAATGTAACGTTAGCAATGTTAAATCTGTTGTAGACAGCTATGATATCCTCTAATGTGTGTTACGTTTCATCCATTAAGTGATGGACGGAGACATAGTAGGCCTAATTTTGTGTTCATGGGACACTTAAATCGTATTCGGTTAAAAAAACGAACAAAAAAGTGTCTAATCGCGGTTCTGAAACTTCCCAAATTTACCACATGTGGTTAAAAATTTAATTTTAGTGCACCAAGGCATTGTAAGATCTCTGTTTTTATATATCGATTTTCAAGAAGAACTGTTTCCTTAAGAAATGTGCACGTCAGAATCACAATAAAGACTTTCGTTCCAACTGTTCACAGGTGTGCAAAAAACAACTAAAAGTGACATTTTAGTATCAATGTATTTCGACACGTTAGCACAAGGGTAAAACTCAGAAATACACATAACAAATATTTCCGATGAGTATGAAAGTGTTTCATACTTTGAAAGTGTTTCATACATAAAATGTGTAAATATAAAAGTAAATTTTTACAACATTTTGATCGAATTTACAAAAAATTATGGCTGGGAAATGATGTGGCACTTTATCGTGTTTGGTGTCATTAGACCGTGGGCCACCCGTAACTCCCCCTCCCCCCCCCCTGGGGATTTTTCACGGTGGTTATTTTTGAAGCCTCTGAATATGGACCTATTGAAATCCGGTTGTTTGCATTTAAGCTGTTGGGGCTAAATATGCTAAAATATGCAAATTAGGCAGCCATTACCGAAAATCCAGATTCAAGCATTATCTCAGCAACTAATCAAGTTAGAATCCTAAAAACAGTGTCTATCATACGGTTTTCAGGGTCAACGAATGCAATAAAATATATCTAATTAGGATCAGAATAATAAATTAGCATAAAATATGCAAATTAGGCAGCCATTACGCAAAATCCAGTTTCAAGCAATATCTCAGAAACTAATCAAGTTAGAATCCTAAAAACAGTGTCTATCATACGGTTTTCATGGTCAACGAATGCAATAAAATATACCTAATTAGGATCAGAATAATAAATTAGCATAAAATATGCAAATTAGGCAGCCATTACCGAAAATCCAGTTTCAAGCAATATCTCAGCAACTAATCAAGTTAGAATCCTAAAAACAGTGTCTATCATATGGTTTTCATGGTCAACGAATGCAATAAAATATATCAATTAGGATCAGAATAATAAATTGACATAAAATATGCAAATTAGGCAGCCATTACGCAAAAGCCAGTTTCAAGCAATATCTCAGAAACTAATCAAGTTAGAATCTTGAAAAAATGTCTACCCTATGGTTTTCATGGACAGAGATTGCAATAAAATATATGTTATCAACATCATGAAAACATATTAGCATGAAATATGCAAATAAGTTAATAATAAGTAATATAGAAAATCAGGTTTCAAGCAATAGGGGCCTATATCAAAGACCAAACAACCATAGAGTGAAACATAAAATATCTACACTCCCATTTTTGTGGTCAACCTCTCATCTGAAAACATTTCCACATTACATGTAATATATAACATTTCAACTGGTAATTGTGTACACACATGTAGTTAAGGCGTTGTAAAATAGAACTTCGTGTAAAAAGACAAAACTCAAAGATGTATCATCGCCACACACGACCTCTCACTAAGCCCCTTGACCTCTCAGCTAATACCCACGACCAGTTTAAACGTTTATTTTTCATATTTTGATCTTTTAATACAGCAGTAGACCCTACTTTGTTTTCTTTACTATATTAGGGTAACCTTATAACCCGTATCTCGTGGAAATTACCTAAAAAGACACCTATTTCTTACTTTGAATTTTGTATGGTTTCCAGCATGGTACCTTAACCTATAGTTACATGATTGTCCGATAATACATACATAAAGTGACCAATAAAATAAGCATGTGCCTGTAGCATTTTTGTATTTAATTCTGGTGCCGATTCAGAAGTGTGGGCTTCTTAATTATAGTTTAAATAATATGTAAAAGTTAATTTAGAACCTAATGTTGATAAAAGGCTGCTCACATATCCTGCTAAGCTAGTTACCAAGCATCGAAATATGAATATTAGGGATATCAACATGTTTATTAGGGACATCGGAAATTAAAAATAAACACATCGCCCGAACATATCGTGCACCTTCTGATTGCCAGAAAACTATGGCGTTGGTTTTTTCAGACAGAAGCCTTATTATGAACATGGGTTTGCATAATTATTTGAAATGTTACGTACGCTATGCATACTAGCTGGTACTAACAAGTTATCTAGAATATTAATAAAAGAAAAATATTGTTCAAACCTATTTATCAGCACCTAGAGTTGAACCTGCTAATTATTAATCAGTGATAAATGTCGAGACATGCTTTGGGTTTGAGTCACATGAACTCAAAAGTCATCAAAAAGACTATCATTTTTTTAAGCCCTTCGTGATTTCTGAGATTTTTTTTATGCCCATACCTTCTAAATGCCACTGACATGATGAAACTATTATTTTATCACACCTTGGTTAGATATAACTGACCTGTAATATATGAGTTAACTGGTTATTACATGTATGATGTAATAATAAACCCATATTTGTTCATTTTAGTTATTTTTTTATTCACATAACATTTTCTACTGACATAACTAGGGTGATTTTAATGTGTAATCCTTGGGATAAATAACTAGAGTTGAACAAATAGATACAACCAGTCTTTTCTGATATCAAATTTACTGTGTAAAATGACCCATTAATTGTTCTTGTCCTAATATCTTCAGTGCATAATAGCAAATATTAAATAAATATATAATAAGTTGTCTAAATATTATTGTCTTTAAAAATCCCGCCCATGGGGAGGGGTAGGGGATGCTTTTTATGTATGGTTTTTATATACACATAGCACAGAAGACGTGTACCTTGAGATTTAAAGGGTCATCATATATTGTACTTAACCCAATATTTGTTATTTTTTTATATTTTCACTTCACGTAACATCTCCTAGTAACATAACCATTGTTTATTCCGTGGAACACATACCTGGAGTTGAAAAACAATCACAACATGTCTTCTAGGGAATTAGATTTGCCACTTAAAATTCAGGGGGTACATATGTTTGATGAACCGATATTTTTTTACAATATTTTGAGTGCAAACGAGCAGATATTTTATAGATAAATAATAAGGTGTCTAAAAATGATTGTCTTTAGAAATCCCAGCCATGGTGAGGGGGTAGGTGATGTTTTTCATTTCTGGTTTTCATATACACATAGCACGAAAGATGTGTAATTTGGGATTTAAAAAGTCATTATATATTATAATGAACCCCATATTTGTTAATCCATTTTATTTTCTTGTTACTTAACATCTTCTAGTAACATAACTGGTGTTTATTCAATGGAACACATACCTGGAGTTAAAAAAACAATCACAGCATGTCTTCTAGGAAATTAAATTTACCGCTTATAATTCAGGGGGTACATATGTTTGATGACCCGTTATTTATTCCAGCCCCAATATTTTGAGTGCAAACAAGCAGATATAGAGCAGATAAACAATAAGGTGTCTAAAAAAATATTGTCCTAAAAAATCCCGCCCAGGAGGAGGGGGTGAAGAAGGTTTTGTTTATCTGGTCTTCATATACACGTAGCATCGAGGGCGTGCAATTTGGGATTTAAAAGGTTATTACATGTATTAATAAACCCCATATTTGTTTTGTTTTTTATTTTAGTTTCACATAACATCTTGTAACAATACTAGTGTTTAATTCTTGGATTAACTACCTGTAGTTGAGAAAATATATACAACATGCCTTTTAGTAAATTAAATTTACCGCTTAAAATTCAAGGGGGTGGATTATGTTTGGTGACCCAATATTTCTTCCTGTCGCAATATTTTGAGTGCAAACAAGCAGATATTGAATGGATATTGAATAAGGTGTCTAAATATTATCGTCTCCAAATACCTCGCCCTGGAGGATGGGGTAGAGAGGGTTTTCATTTTAGATTTTTATGTAACGTAGCAAGCAATATGTGGAATTGGGATTTAAAGGGTTATTACATATATTGATAAACCCCATATCCTTTTATTTTTTTCATTTTAGTCTCACATATCATATTCTTGTAACATAACTAGTGTTTAATTATCAGAATAAATACCTGTAAATATATACAACATGCCTTTTGTTAAATTATATTTACCGCCTAAAATTCAAGGGGGTACATATGTTTGATGACCCAGTATTTATTCCTGTCGCGATATTTCGAGTGCATACAAGCAGATATTGAATGGATATTGAATAAGCTGTCCTAAAATGATCGTTTTTAAATATCTTGCCCTTGAGGAGGGGGTAGAGAGGGTTTTCAGATTAGATTTTCATGAAAACGTAGCAAGCAAATCTGGAATTTGGGATTTAAAGGGTTATTACATATATTAATGAACCCCATATTATAATTATTTTTTTTATTTTCGTCTCACATAGCATATTCTTGTAACATAACTAGTGTTTAATTATAAGAATAAATACATGTAGTTGGAAAAAATATACAACATGCCTTTCAGTAAATTATATTTACCGCTTAAAATTCAAGGGGGTACATATGTTTGATGACCCAGTATTTTTTTCTGTCGCAATATTTTGAGTGCAAACAAGCAGATATTTAATGGATATTGAATAAGCTATCTTAAAATTATTTTTTTCAAATATCTCGCCCTTGAGGAGGGGGGTGGAGAGGGTTTTCAGATTAGATTTTCATGAAAACGTAGCAAGCGATATCTGGAATTTGGGATTTAAAGGGTTATTACATATATTAATGAACCCCATATTATTATTTTTTTATTATTTTTGTCTCACATAGCATATTCTTGTAACATAACTAGTGTTTAATTATAAGAATAAATACCTGTAGTTGAAAAAATATACAACATGTCTTTCAGTAAATTATATTTACCGCTTAAAATTCAGGGGGGTACATATGTTTCTAACCTGTGCAACAGTCCTCTCATGGCCTCTGAATTTACGCTAGAGACAGAATTTCTGTCTAATATGTTTGATGACCCAGTATTTTTTCCTGTCGCAATATTTTGAGTTCAAACACATGAAACAAGCAGATATTTAATGGATATTGAATAAGCTGTCTTAAAATTATTGTTTTCAAATATCTTGCCCTTGAGGAGGGGGGTGTAGAAGGTTTTCAGATTAGATTTTCATGAAAACGAAGCAAACGATATCTGGAATTTGGGATTTAAAGGGTTATTAGCCTACATATATTAATGAGCCCCATATTTTTTATTATTAATATTTTCGTCTCACATAGCATCTTCTTGTAACATAACTAGTGTTTAATTATGAGAATAAATACCTGCAGTTGAAAAAAATATACACAACATGATTTTTTTTTAAATTAAATTTACCGCTTAAAATTCAGGGGGGTGCATATGTTTAATGACCTAGTTTTTTTTTCTGCCCCAATATTTTGAGTGCAAACAAGCAGATATTGAATAGTCATATAACATGGTGTCCAAAAATCACTGTCTTTAAAAATCCCCAGGGGGGAGGGAAGGTTTTCATATCTGGCCCATGGACTACATTATCTACGTCGTGCAACATAAAACGACATTGAATACTATCGTGATACCCTAATCGACGCATATTTACCTGTGGTATGCCAACTATTTAAAATCTGTCAGTGATACCCTAACGTGACCTAGATTGAGAAGCGGTGTTGTGCGGGCGATAAAGCGTACATTCTTCTCTTTTATTGACGAATAATTGCATATTGTGCGTGTTTTTTTCGAACCGTCAGGTCGGATCTTTTGTCAAGAAGATAGTTTTGGCTACGAGCCAGGTAAGGAGTTTGTATTTACTTGTTTTATACTCGTTATTAACGTTACATGATGAGCAATACAATCAACAAATCACGAATGATCAATTCAATCCAATGTTTTTTTCTGACACTCCGCTCGCTGACTGGCAATCACTGACTGGAAAGAGTTTCTATTGTACCCCTCTGTCATTCAGTTATCACATTTTATCGCCCATACTGACTCAGTCACTGCCCCAGTCAACGTCACAGCAAACACAAGGGTCGTTTTTAATGGGTCTTTCACTTTTTGGGTGTAGACTATACAGTATACGCCGGGTATACCCAAACTGCCAAAAGACAGGTAACAACAGGACAACAGTTCAACAGGACACTTCGTGCCTCGTCCACTTCGTAACCGACCACTTTGTACCAAAAAGCTACCACCTCTTACCAACATACCTACCACGTCGTACCAGCCTTCATACCAGTAACCAGGTCGTACCAACATAATTTTAGTTTAACTTTATGTATGTCACAAATGTCATGTATTTCTGTGTGTATTTCATTATAATTTATATTGCAACAATACTTTATAAGTATATTTAATAGGCCTAGGCCCCTATAATGGCTATTTAAGACTTTTATAATTATATTCATCTATCTGTATCTGTATATTACGTGGCAGTACGCACTATTGTGCTATCGCACCACGGGAGTAGCTTAAGTAGCAAGGCCTGTTATCATACATGATATCATTCATGGCCTTATATCAGGGGAAAAAAATCGTCATTTTTATCCACTAGCCAGCCGGGCTAGTGGAACTAATCCACTAGCCCTTATGATTTTTTAATCGCCCTTACTAGTTTAATGTTTTTATGAAAAAAATTGCCGGACTATGGGCGATATGGCTGAATCACTGTTTAATGATTTTTTCCCCTTCTGACCCATCTTCCTTAGGCTTCGCCTGAGCACCAGGTGGGCATTTTAGCTTTAATTAGCAAATCTGCAGCTGTTCAAGCTCTAGTGAAGTCAGAGTAAATGGGCCAGTGAAAATGTCCAGCCACCCCACCTGAAAATGTCTCTGTCAGACTTTAGTTTATCTTCATATAAAGTTACGTTATTGAACCAGCATTTCTTCTCTAGTTTTCTTTATTTTCTTAGCTGGTGGCCACCCCACCTTCCATATTTCATTTAGATTTAATTGGCTATTCATAGTTATTACATGTACAGACAATTAATTTAATCTGTCATTGGTTCACAAGTGTTCATTCCAACTTGGAGAAAGAAGGGGGCCATGTTGCTCAAAAAAACGTAAACTGTTCTGCAAATATAATAAAGTCAGTCATTTCAAACATAAAAATGATGTCAAATAAGCGTACTTGAAAAAAAATATATATATATCTTCTTTCATATCGTGTATAGGGGTTATTCAAGGTAGCTGAACTTGATATGTAGACCTATCAACAAAGAAGTAGGGAAGTCTATGGAGCTCTAGCCTCTAGGCCTATGGCATCATGACACAGCAAGACATAAAATAACTGGGATAAAAAGGTTATCTCAGGTGTATTTTAGGCCTTTCCTGGGGATGTAATTTAGTTTGTGTTAGACCTTCTTAATTCTTAACACCCCTATGCCCAGTTACTCACATCGTTTCTGCGCCGACATACATGCGCCAGCGGCAGCCCTATGTGTGACTGAAACTGGAGTATTAGCCACAGCTTGTATTCACACAAAATTGCAAGGACTTTTTTGCAGACGTTTTTATGTAAGATTAATGCTTGATTTATCAGGCCAATAATGCATGAGTCTTTTAGAATCAGCAATAATTCAAGACTGCATCTATTCACCCACAATGAAATGTTGTCAGCATGCATGTATGTCAGCAAACCAGATAAATGATTTTCTTGATCAGCGCCATTTTGAACTGTGAAATATCGGGTGAAACGAATGTTGGGAACAACGACGCAATAAGTGACGCTGTGGGCTGTCATGGCTACCGCAGATCGGGCCACATGCCATTCTCCACACATAGATGTCGCTCAGGTCAACCCCGCTCTCCGAGGTCAGAATGGCCACATGCAATACAATACACGGTCAGTAGTTTGTTTAACAACTTGGTGAACGTGATTTTTATGTCCACGTGTGTCGGCATCAAACTTGATTCAGTTGCTCACTTTTTAGTGTACCAAATCTTTAATTATGTGCGCTTCTGTGCTCCTCAAGCGTAAAGGTCTCTGATACACACAACCATGTGTGAGCTAAAACAACTCTCTGTCTATAGCGACGCCTGTACATGCTGTGCGGCGCTCTGCAGTTACGCGTAAAAGAGCCACATACACATGATCTGCGGATCGCACAGGGAATCAGTCGCCAGCAGGGCTAGTGACATGCTGATCTACAATCGCCCTTACATAATTCTTGTCGCCACGGGCGACCGGGCGTATGTGAATTTGCATCCCTGTATATATGTGCCAAGTACTCCATGTTGTGGATTTTTTGGGGTCTCGCCAGATGGAAACTGCACCTACGTCCATTGAGGTTCTTTTACGTCCAACTCAAAGTCAGTCAGACGAGCCATCTGATTTACGTGATTCTCTAAACCCACGAGTGTATACAGCACCTGGCAGTCCCAGGCGGTCACCCATCCAATTATGAGCCGGGCGCGACGTTGATTAATTTCAGTGATCGAGCACAATCCGTTGAGCGAACGCCGTATTCCGTACAGTTCATATACTTTATTACAAGCATAGGGCCTACCTTTTGTTATAATAAATAATAAACAATAGGCCTATGTTAGCTAAGTTGTTTCATCTTGCTTGTAGACTTATAGATTTTTTACACCGGATTCACAATGACCACGGTCTGGGCCTACAGCTAATAGACGATTATTTTTTAAATTTAATAATTGATGATCCATTATTACATGATTACTACAGGTAGGCCCGTTAAAAGTGTTTCAAATTCAGATCACAGCTTTCATCCGTGCAAGCCGATGGCAGCGTCAGCTATCACTCACTTAGAACTTCTGCTTCATGATTAACAACACCTATGGCTCGGAGCTAATCTCTAACAGGTAGGGTATCGGTTGGACTAATTCACAACTCACCTTTGCAAGCTCATGACAGCTTAACTTCTCAACCGCTAAATTAAATCATTTAAATGTTCACCCACTTCAAGTGTGTGAACATTACAATAGTCGCGCTAAGCTTTTTAAGGGTTTTAAGCTGTCACTTACTACTACATGGACTATTAAGTCTTACAGCAGTTTATTATATGAAGTTTAATAAACATGTTATAAAACAGCTTATAATTTATAAATTGTAATCGAAGTGATAAAACGCTCGCTTGATAAAATGTTTATAATTTACTGATTGGTAAATACTGTAGGGCCTAGGGGTCTAAATAATTTCAAGATGGTAGGCCTATATGAAGATGAGAAATATTATACTGTTATGCTCATAATTTTATCCTTGTTAGCTGATGAGCAGAAAAAAAATCAGATAAGAATGTATAATATATATTGTTTAAAAACGCTATAGTAGCCAATATGATTAGGCCTATGGACTTAGGCATCACATATAAATCTGCTTGACATTAGGTGTATTGAAATTGTTGTTTATTCGGTACCTACAAAAACTCTGGTAGCCATGTGGGCGCCTCAGATGCTAATTGTGGTTGCCCACATCAAATTCTAGTAGCCCACTTTAAAATCTTCTATTTTTCCTTCCTATTAAAACCTGACCACTCATAAAGCATATATCATGTATACAGAAAGTACTCATGAAATTCAGTTGCAGTGTTTTATAGTTCATACACTGAATAGTGGATTATCTATGAAAAATGCATTTTATATTCGTAGACCCATAGGGATTTTATATAAATCCCAAAGATTTTGTCTTTTTGAAGAATATAAACATATGTGTTTTGTACATTCAAGTTCTAAAGGATAGTTTAAGCTATTATACATTCACAATGTGGGCTACCTTTGTACCAACTTGATTAGCCCACAGCAAAAACAAGGGGCCAATGGCGAGTGGGCGACTGGGTATCCGGAACCCTGCCAAGGCCTTAGCCCAGAGTACATAATAAAATAACACATTCTAACAGTCTAAAACAGATAGGCCTAATACATTTTTCGCCATTTGTGTTTCTTTTTCATGCCATGTTTAACAAACAATGATATATTTATTAAAACTGAAATATCCTTGGAACACATAAGTTATTGAAGGTACAAATAAATAAATAATATTTAAAGAAATGTCAGACGCACTCTATTTAGCTTCAGAACGTCAACAGTCTAATCCCATTACTATAATTAGTACAGGTGTTGCCGCTAATTACCACAGGCATTGTTATGAAAACACACCATTGCATCGCCTATTTTTGCAAGGCTGGCATCCTTTGTTTACCGGTATGTAGACAGAGACTACTCTATAAGCCAAATTAATTTGCAAAATAATATTTAAATAGGAATACATATGCTCTTTGGTCCCATCACGTATATGGCGAACGTTAGTTATTCCCGATAATCATTTGTTGTAAATATGATGAAGCGCTAATTAAGTACAGCATGCTCATTATTAGTGTACATGTATGTGATGTGCCATATAAAAACCAGCCTTAAATTTTGAGAAACGACTCAAAGATTAACCCTTTCACCTGTTCACCGCTAATCACGACCACAGTCGTTAATTCATTTAAACAACAAGATATGCAAATATTTGATCTCAAATTAAACAATAAATAAAAATATTATTCTGTACGAAAATATTGGCTATTGTCTCAGCTTGTCAGCAGTCAGTCAGTTTACAGGACCTACTGTCCAGTGAATTTTTGACCTTATTGGGAAAGACTGAGAATGTATTGTACATGTACATAATAAAGAATGCATGTCAATTGCAATAAGTGTTACTTATTTTTTCTCCAATATTAATTTAGGAATCATAACCTCAATTTTCTGTGAAGATAACGATTGATTAATAGCTTAGGCCGGAAATGTAGCATTCTAACACCTGCTTTGACAGATTCGTCTAGCAGACTTATAGTAAGACATGGTAGGTGTAGGCCTTTGTTATGGTACGAAGTGGTAGGATTCTGTGGTACGAAGTGGTAGGTCTATCATCTTGTTTGATACAAAGTGGTCGGTCAGGCCTAAAAAAATTAATTGTATGTTTCTGCCAGGTAACGGATTTTTTTAGAAATAGGGTAGGTAGGTCAGATTGTTTTTTTTTTGCTTTTTTTTTTGCTACACCCTATTAGGTGATGCACATGTTGGGTTATTTTTGTGCAACAAAGCAAAATAAACAAATTTTGCATAAACAGTACCGTTTTTTACCCCTCGGCTTTGCTGCACAAAAATAACCAACTTGTGCTTCACCCAATAGGGTGTGACAAAAAAAAAATACAAAAAAAAAAATCCGACCTACCTACCCTATTTTTAAAAAGTCTGTTACAGGAAACATACAATTATTTTTTTTAGGCCTACTGTGCGCCGAGCAAAAATGCTAAAACAAAAAAGTTTAGCTCTGTTATTTATTGATAAAAAGAATTAGGATCGGCAGATCTTGAAAAAAAAACTAGGTTCGACACCTAAAATTAGGGTCGGTCGGGTTACCGGAAACAACAATTTTTTTTTGCCTTACGAAGTGGACATGGTACGAAGTGTCTAGAAACCATACCCAAAGACAGTGGAAATGGTGGACATGGTACGAAGTGTCTAGAAACCATACCCAAAGACACATTAAAATTGTCCAATGGGGATCGTATGATTTTTGCTGATTTCACAGAATTTGATTAACATGATGAAATTTTGCGAACATGAAAGTTTGAAACACTATTATGGTGACTATTTTTTAACAGAATCCCAACACTGGAACATCCTTGAAAATTTCGTAAAATTATATAGTGCTCATATTTCAAAAGTTAGACCAGTTGACATGTAGCAAAATGAAATTACGATGTCCCTCTATAATAAACTACTCAACCAGAGTTGACCGTCATTTAGGTAACGTTAGCTATGACGGCTGGAGTTCTGTATTCACCTTTTATCGCCCTACTAAATCATAGTCAACACCATTGGAGCAGCATTTCGAAATATTAAAGATAATTTTGCGTCATTTTTACCGTTGCTTGTTAGGAATTTAATAGAAAATGGCCATGTCTTTGCAAAATTTCAAGGAAATCCGTTAGGAATTGACGGAGAAATTTGCAAAAATCATGTGATCAAGGTTGATCCATTTTAATGTGTCTATGGCTTGGGTATATAGTCTATAACCTCGACCTGGGTCAGCCTGGGCCACAATTATTTTGCTGATTCTATAGCGCATGTTTTTCGTTGATTTCTCCCATCAATTTCAAACCAATTTTCTTGAAATTTTTCACAGACAGAGTCATGGTAACTGGCGGTTCGGGTTCAGCGCGGTGCGCATAGTCTAGGGTCCGGAGGCATACCCCCCTCTAGGAAAATTTTAATATGAAAACGTCTTATATATCTTCTGGTAACTTATAGAACTAGTTTGTATTTTTTGTAGGCGCAAAAACTCTAAAACTTGAAGTCAGAAATTATTCAAATTTTACACGATATGGAGATGTCCTGGTGACTTTTTTAAGGTTTTAGTGATATTCAAAATGGCCGCCACAGATCAACTTTAATTTTTTGGGGAGGCGCAAAAACTCCAAAACTTCAAGTCAAAAATTATTTAAATTTTACTATCACATTCTCCACGATATGGAGATGTGCAAGTGATTTTTTTAAGGTTTTACTGAAATTCAAAATGGCCGCCATGGATAAACTTCATGTTTTTTGTGGGCGCAAAAACTGAAAAATTGAAATCAGCAATAATTCACATTGTACAATCACATTACCCACCATCTGGAAATGTGCATGTAATTTCACTGAAATTAAAAATGACAACCACAAATCGATTTTATAAATATTTGTGACCGCAAAAAGTCGAACCTAATTTATGGCGGGGATGATATAGGACTCCAGTCCTCTTGTTACTTTCTGTGTCGTCAATGGTAGGGCGGGCCTTGCATGTACACCAAGTAAATAAGTGTAATTTACTGTTTCTGTTGTTGGCTTTGGCAAGTTTGGATAGAATTTAAGGCCACACTTTATTAATAAAATGGTTTACATATGCGGCGTCCATAACTTGTCCAATCTCGAAAAAAAATAATAAGTGAAAATCACAGATTTTTTATACCTCCGATTTCAAGTGTTTTGAAAACACCCTAAGAAAATTAAAAATCATTAAAAAATACCTTTTTAGGGGACTAAAATATTATAATTGATATCTTTAGATAAAAATGCAAAAATACACTTGCTGTTTTTTTTTTAATTTTTCTGTCCATGTGTCCCCTGTTCTGAAACATGTTGAAGTATTAAAAAATTATGAAGTAATCTTTTTATTTATTATTTACTATAAATTTTTTTTTTCCTGTCCCCCCAAAAAGTCTGTGATTGAACCACATTTTGTCTGGCCTAACCATGTCTAGTGTTTAATAACTGATGACACCTAGTGTGTAAAGGGTGACAGCCAGCATGCCGTCCTGCTTCCCACACAGCTGTCGCTATGTGTATTAATTCCACAGATGAATCTGCTTTTATGTCTCTAGGTTCAGTGATAAAATTCTCACCCGAGTACTGTACGCTCAAAACTGGCTACAACCTTCTGTTTAGGCCACACCAATTAGATTTTCAGTTTACTGAGACTGATCCTCAAAAACAGTAGTGAGGCTGTGAAAAAAGATTATGTGTGATGTATCTTCGACTGGTAAATAAGAAGATGGCTAGCTTTTTAAATTTCTTCTAAAAATGTAATCGATAGTAACCTGGTTTATGCTCGTATAAAGCCAGTACATATTTTTTATTAGAAAATTTTTACAATGTTTACAAAGTTTCTAATAATAAATATGTAATGGCATAATGGTAAGCTAGATACTATCGCTTGGAAAAACGTTTTTTAAAAAAGCTTTGCATTGTCTAGATACAGTTATTCTAATGAAGAAATTGGTGCACATGACCTTATACATGTTATATGTGGCATTCTGAATCTTGTCATTTTCTACTCTTTTTCCATGGGTTACAAAGTGTTAGTCTGACTCAAGTAATGACAATTGTTGGTTTCTGTGTGTTGTGATTACAAAGTAGAGCTTGAGATCCATATTTTATCAATAGTGGTCTTGGAAAGTTTAAATATATTTCTTCTCACTGAACGATACTGCGTAAATTATATCCAAAATATAACAACAAAGTTTCTAGTAATTCAATTAGTATTTAATGAGGCAATGAAAAAACGTATGGAAAAAGTAGAACCACTTGAAAAGAAATTGTAATACCCAATTGACCATGTTTTATGATCATTTTCAAATTACAATTTTTAACTCAAGGTTTTTATTCTGTGGAGGTGGCATTTCTGATGTTCTAGCCTCATTTTATCGTTATCCTATCAGGGCTGGAAATAAGGTTCAAAATGTTGGTTGTCCAGCGGTTGGCCGCCACAATTTTAAGTTGTCTGCCCAAAAATTAGAACAGAAGGTTAAATTATAATTTTGATCATGACCACAATTATTACATAGCAAACACGCAAAATTGACCCAATGTTGGGTCAATGTTGGACCAGCGTCGTAGATAAATTTTTCGTGTTTGCTGGGTATCTATGTTTAACGTAAAAAAAAATTATGGTCAAAATTTCGGTTTGGCATAAGCTAGACTAGTCTAGTAGTAGTTACGGTTCACAGTCAATGAGCAACTGTCCCCGTCGCTGTTGGATGAAAATCTGTGGTTGCCTGGACGGACAACCATCAGAGCAATATGGGTTGTCCGTCTTGTGATTTATTTGTCCCGGACAAACGGAACGCTCTTATTTCCAGCCCTGCCTATCTGCAGGGATCTGTGGTTTAATTTTTTACAACCAGAAAATCGAGGAAAACATGACTTTTTTCTTGCAATTTCCCAAATAACCCATTCTCCGCAAAGCCCATTTTGTAGGACTCAACTTACAAAGAGGAATTTGGTGGTGAAATCAATTACCATATTTCTCAAATATGTCTTAAAATAGAAAGAGTCGCAGCAAGCATTCAGTGATATTACCACTTAGGTTGTGTGTTGTCACCTATATCTTGTACCTTGTAGTGGCAAATGACCTTTTGCCTCCTATGTCTTATGTCAGAGACAGGTGATATGTCTGTACACTATTAACGTTTTAACCCTGTAGGCTCTGCTGAATTGTTTCTTTCCATTTAACCCTTTAAGCCCGTACGATGCATTAAAGCATCATTTTACATCCTTGAAAACAGACTTAATTTTCCTACAACTAAGGGTTTCACAATGCATATTTCCATGAAACTGGTTTGCTAATAAATGGCAATTTTCTTTAATTTTTCACTCAATTCAAGTCATCTTCATCCACTACAAGTCGAGAATATTCGCGG
The DNA here is from genome assembly GCA_964017125.1 of Flabesymbios commensalis. Classification (NCBI taxonomy): domain Eukaryota; kingdom Metazoa; phylum Annelida; class Polychaeta; order Terebellida; family Flabelligeridae; genus Flabesymbios; species Flabesymbios commensalis. The sequence continues at coordinate 5,969,746 of OZ024904.1, forward strand.
CTTGTAGTGGATGAAGATGACTATGGTAAAGTCAGGCTTGAAAGGGTTAAATGACAAAAAATGTTTCTATTTATGAATAATAGACATATATGCAACATTGTATTATTTGATTAACCTGTTAACTGAGAATCTCTCACAAACTATGTTATCTATTTCAGCACGTAGTTCAGTGACATTTGATTTGTTTAGAAACTTGCTTGATATGTCAATACTTACCCGGTCCATATATACAGGCTAGCAGCACAAGGGTTAACACGTGAACCCATGCCACATTTATTCAGAGAGTTCATCGATTAACCATTTAAGCACCCTTGTTTTATGCAGATCACAGCATATTTTGAATAAATTTCAAAATAAATTGATACAGTTGTTAAAAATAAGCTTCAGAGCTTTTATACAACATACACTAAAATATACTTACTTTAAACATATTTTATTAGCAAATTGAAGCAATACACATTTATTAATACAAAGCTTTGTTCAGAAAAAATGTGATATAATTTATCATAAAAGTATTGTGAAAACTCAGAACATCATTTTTCTTTCCCACACAATTGTATTCAGCCAAATACCATGTGTTGCATGTATAACTGTATAAATGATAAGGGTGTTTGCAATAAACCTGCATTACAACACACTTGATAATGGCTGCTCCATCATCGTGATCATCAACGTAGACTGGTAACACTTTCAGTCCGGGAAGTACTAGCCGGTATTAACCCTTTCAGGCCTGAGTTTACCATTGTCACCTTCATCCACTACAAGCCGCGAAATGCTGTTGCAATTTTCTACTTGTAGTGGATGAAGATGATTTGAAGCGGGTGAAAAATTAAAGAAAATTTACCATGTATTAGTAAACCAGTTTCATGGAAATTTTCATTCAAAAAACCCCTAGTTGTAGGAAAATTAAATCTGTTCTCAGGGATGTAAATAATGCTTCAATGCATTGTGAGGGCTTAAGGGGTTAAAAGGGTACACTTGACTATTAAGACCACCAAGACATGAGAAGCATAATTAATCCTGACATTATTTGTGGTATACAGTATTATCTATAGAAGGCATATTATGGTTTACCAATTTGTTTATCACACACTATCAAGTCCTGCTGTTTTTGTTGATGTCATTTCTGCTCACATCAGCTCGCAATATTGGTTCGATGCATGGACAACATCTCCAGAGTTAATTATATCGTTATTATCAGTCACTACTACATATGTCCACGAAAGTGGTACAATTCATAATTTTGGGTTCTCTTTGGACAACAAGTAGTAAATTTTCATTTCCAGGAGATGCCATATTGTATAATGTAGCTATTTGGAAAATAACTAATTAATGCATTAATAATACATTATTTTATGTAAGGCTTTGTACATCTTAACACTACATACTAGCAAGGATGGGCTGTAGTAGCCTTTGTACTAGCTAATATTGAACATTAAGAGCAGAATGGTGCACATAAATGAAAGCAATGCGTCTGAGGTGTCGCATAACGCTAATGAAGGGTGGCATGACGTTCATGAATGGCCTGATCATGATGATGCAGATTTAGAAGAGTGGCTTGGTGTTCAATGAATGCTAGCATGGGACAACATGAACAATGACCATTAGACAGTGACAGTATACACTATTTTAGGAATTTTAGAATACTCTTTTCGTTTTTTTTACACAAGGGAGAAGAGGAGTGATCCAGCTGATATACATGATATGTATACAGACGCCAGTTGTTATGGAAACAAGTGGCGTGGACTGTCTAGCGTGGTGTCATGTGGTCTCTGTCACGGGGTCAGAAGGTCACAGGAAGTGTCAATATTACTGTCAGCTTCCTCATCAGCCGTAATCATCATACCGACGAACATGAGACATCCGCCCAATGCTGTTATAATGCTGGGCCAACATTACCACCACATTGACCTAACCCTTTGACTGCTGATCACGATAATAGTCGTTTTCACCCTGTTTTATTAGCCGATTAAATGAATGATATTGGGAACAAAATGAGTGTTCAAACATCAAGATTTGTAAATATTTGTTTTCAAGTTGAGCAGATATGAGTATTTTTCAACCACTTGAGGTTGTGGATCGCGGTAGCGAGACACAACCTTAAATGGTTGAAAATCTAAATAAATTACCTTAATTAAAACTTTGTTTTGATTGAACATGTTGAAGGGACGTTGACCCAATGTTGGTTTATTGTTGATCTACTCTCGCGATATCCGCTCAACAACAAACGAACATTGAGTCAATTTCGTGTGTGCTGTTCAGCGACGTTGACCCAATGCTGTTTTAATATTGGGACATCGTCGCAGACGGTGGCCCAACATCAAAACTGCATTGCCGTTGTATTTGGTTTGAGGAGACGTTGTCCTAGGCTAATACCGGTACTGTGGTGTCTGTGGACGTCTCAAGTCGTTCCCCTCGCGGTAAGAATAAAAAGAGCTTTGCATGCCATTTTACATGGTATGGTTTGAAGCTTCTTGGACAAATATTGATACTGACCCAACATCAAACCCCGATGACGGTTAAATATGGGACCGTGAGAAAGGTCACAGTATGACATACTTTGGTCCACATTATGATGGGATATTTGATGAACTTTGACCTCATTTTGCGATGACATCATCGAGTCATCCGTCTTATTCAATTCAGATAACACTGACAATACAATTTGTCAGTCAACGCAAGATGTTGACCCAATGCTCGGCCATCGTCTACGACGCTGGCCCAACGTTGGGTCAACGTCTCGTGTTGTTTTTTTGCTATCTGCATGTGTGTGTTATCTAACGTAGACAGGCACTCGCTACAATGTGCGAACTCCTATCATTCATAAAACAAGAACATGTTGTCTCAACAGCTTATAATCGCTGTGACTATTTGTGGTAACATTGTAGATAACGGACTGTTTAATCGCGCGTATATCTATGTTTCAAGCTGAAGATATGCAATAACCCTAAGGCTTTAACCACCATAATATTTTATTTGAATTTTCACTCAGTTGAAGTTGTGTCTCGCTGTTGCGATCCACAACTTCAAGTGAGTGAAAATTATTCAGATTTGACAAAATGGAGGTCAGCGATAAATCTTGCTGATTTAACCTTGCTGATTTAACATGTTCAAAAGCTGGTATTAAATGTGCTAATAAAACGTATATACATGAATTTACGGACCAAATAGCACAGACATTATTTACTCTAATTTTTTTACCATAATGTTTTCGCAATTAATCTCATATCGAGGTGTATTAAAATGTCCTGATTTATATAAAAATCCAGAGTATATTTTCTATTTTATCCTCATTTACAGTTTTGTAGGCCCTAATTCACCTGAGACGACGTAAATCACGACTTTTTAGTGAACCCAAAATATTTGAGAACGGCTATTTTCATTTAATTATGTTGAACTAATATAACCTCATTTAAATTGACATATTAATATGAATGTGATAATATTGATAACCACGTAGATTTTTTATTTATTTATTTTTCTTCAGAAAAGTGTACGTTTGATTAATACAATTATTGTAGATGGGAAGAACTCCACAACGAATGATAGTAATTATCGATATATCATACATTTATATTGATATACAAATCCACTAGTACATGTAGTATACCATGTATAACGCATACACCCACTGGACATACGAAGTTGTTGCGACGTTGAATCAAGGTCAATGGCGTTGATTCAACGTCGCAACAACGTCGTATGCCCAGAGGGAATCTGGCCGGATCACATCTTTTGTACTTTGTGACCTCTATTTGATATTAATCAGCAGTGACCTTGACCGTAGTTTATCAGTAGTACCATTATTGACCCTTATAACGCTGGACTGTTAATGTGGTAATCAGCATGTCCTCTGGCAAAGCTCAAGGTCACATTCACCCTTTGAACAATGAACACTATAAACGTAGGTAATCATCTAATTCTCGTATCAATGGTGTTTTGTCTTCAAGAATTGCAAATATAATTATGTCCCAGCAAACATACGACAAGATTATCCACAATTTGATCAGCGTCTCGTGTAGCCCCAGTGGCTGAAACAGGTGTCAGTGAGTTACAAACTGACCCCATACAAAATCGTGGGACATTCTTTGGACGGTCATATCTAAGACTTGCCCTTGAATAATCAGGTCGAAAATAGTTTTTAGAATAGGTAACATTTAAGCTACGAGGTTGCATGCTCAGCTCATTTTCCACACAGTCATTAAAAAGTTATGGGCATTTTTCACCGCCATGTTGAAAAAGCTGAGTGTTTCGGTTGAAACGAATACAGCAATCTACGGAGAGGAGGTCACGTGTTGGCTGTTTGCAGCATTTTTCTGTGAAACGCAGTGGTCGTCACTCGGTGAAAAAAAGGTTATATAACATCCCCTCCCCCATACGTCATTCAGTGAAACGCAGTGACGTCACTCGGTGAAAAGAAGGTTATATAAGAACCCTCCCCCATACTTCATTGTATTAGCCAGCTCGGTGAAAACAAAGAAGGTCGAGGTCATTGAGTTTCACAGAATTTCAAAACAAGCTGCCCTTTATGAAGACATGCGCAGTGCTTATTTTCCCAGCAGACAACAGATCTCAGCTGTAGCGCTACATCCGTCTATACGGTATCAAGCAAGTTTCAAGAAAAACAAAGTATCACTGAAAATGATAAAGTTAGTGATAGATGCTCTGTCCATGAGATAATAAATCTGGGAGATATCTTTTCTGTCAAGGAGACAGAACGAAATTCGATAGATTTGTAGATCTGAATGTACGAGGCGCGCAGTCAGTACATTCAGATCTACGAATCTATCGTAATTGAGTTCTTTCTCCGACTTAAAATTCACAAAATAGGTACATGTGCTCCAAGAATTGATAGATAAAATAGTCAGTGTGGTTAACCAAGAAACATTAGGCCTGTAGTGTCATGATAAAACCTGCATAATAATCACTGTGCCCACCCGGGCCAGTATGAAAAATGACAGTAGATTCGTAGATCCGAATCTAGTGTTTTAACAATAGACTGACGTCACCGGTGTATTTTAATTATAAATAAACTTATTTTCCATCTTTTGAAATTTCACGGTTGTTGCCAAATGACTAGTAAATAGTGCTTGCAAAGTTTCATGAAAATCGCGCGAAAATTGACTGAGAAATCGGCGAAGAGCAGGGTGTCATTCTGGACAATTCTACACCGCTGGACAGATAATAGTTGACATGATTGTATATGAGCAGATAAAAACCTGTGACACCACGAGATCTACTGGTACTTGCTTTATCGGGTGGTAAACATGGTATATGTATATGTTTTATCGGGTGGTCAATATATCCCAGAAAACACAAGATGTTCAGCTAATGGTAACTCAACGTTCTCCCACCGTCTACGACACTAACTCAACGTTAACTCAATATTGACTGAACTTCTCCAATGCCCATGCAGTGTTTGCTTGTATTGCTCACTGTAATATATGTAGGGCCGATGTTGGCTTAATCGGCACTGGCCGAAGTTTAAGCCATAATTGTGCCAATATGTTTCCTTGTATGACTCGGCGTAATATATTGTATTAGATATGGAGCCAGTGTTGATTTAAACCTTTCATTGCGGGGACCGACTGTAGACGTCGGATTCTGACGTCTAAAGTCGGTCCCTGCAATGAAAGAACAACATTTTAGTGGCCGTAGACCCATAACATTGGTATTCAAATGAAGCGGAAAGAGCTAAGTGGATAATTATTTCAAATTATAAAAAACCCTTTGTTCTTTTGGTTTAATTTTTTATGATAATTTCCAGCGCTTTAATGGTCAATGTTGGCCACCGTCTCCGACACTGGCCCAACATTGAGCCAGCATTGTATGGACGTCTGCTGATTCCTGTGATGACCTATATCTCAGAAAACACGATACGTTGAGCCAACGTTGTTTTAATGTTGGCACGTCGCCTCCGACGCTGGCCAAACATTAAAACAGCATTGGCTAAACGTCTGGTGATGACTAATATAGGCGAGGCTTATGTCCATCACATGTCGGGCGGGGGCCCTAGGGTAGTTGTTAGCATCGCTGCCTTTCACGCCAGAGTTCGGGGTTCGGTTCCCGGTCTCGGCGGTTTGAAAGAAACAAAAGATGTTTCTTCCCCATCCACGTGTGAAAGTCAGTATTGTGGGGAGCCTCCGTGACCGAAAGGTAGCGTGCTCGGCCTCAGACCACCAGGGCTCGAATTTCGAATCCTTTGTCTGGAGGACAGTGTCATCTCAATCATCTCACCATCCTCAGCAGGTTCTCCTGGCCCAGTTTAGCCTATATGTGCACAAAGGTGGCCTAAAGCCCGATTCATTTCATTTCCATCACATGTCGCCAGCCTGTCATTGATCTGTGATGAGCGCGGTGACTGACAACTGGCTGTTAGACCCCGTGTAATATTAATAATGTGAGTGCCCGGTATTATCACTATCAATCATGTATGGTCACGCTTTATAGATCAAAGCTCGGGAAACCGGCAAAAATACCTGTACACCCGCCCAGGACTGGATTAATGAATAAATATGGTTTTGGGCCACCTTTGTGCACATATAGGCTAAACTGGGACCGTAATAAAATTAACGTCGTACCGTCCAGCCTTACCAAGATTAAATTTGTAATGTCAGATTAAAATTAAGTCACCTGCCCGACCTGTCTGATAACATTTATGGATCTTAATCATCGGAATGCTAGCAATTGCAAGGAAAGTGTGATCCTAATCACTGAAACATTCTTGTCCATGGAAAAAATTATGATGTCTGGTAAACTTGCAACTTTACCGGACCTGTCAGTCTGGTAAAAAAACTCCCCAATTTTTTTGGCTGGGTGCAGGAGAACTTCCTGAGGATGGTGAGATGAATGAGATGGCACCGCCCTCCAGACACGGAATTTGAAATTCGAACTCTGGCGGTCTGAGGCCGATCACGCGACCTCTCAGTCACGGAGGCTCCCCACAATATTAAATCTTTACTAGTGAGCGGGGAAGAAAGATTTTGTTTCTTTAAAACTTGAAGGTCAAAGTGGGGTTCGAACCCGCGATCTCTGAAATATTTTGATAAATACCATAGAAAACAAAGGTTCATTCACGTTAGTCACATCATAAATAGTCACATGTCTTATTCAGCTCTTTCCGCTTCATTTGAATACCTATTTTATAGGTCGACGATCATTATCTTGATTATAAATATTTTGACCTTTCAGCGAGGTGACCGACTTCAACCCTTCACCGGCTAAGATATCTTATTTAAATTTTAGCTCACTAGAAGTTGTGTCTCGCTACCGCGACCCACAACTTCCAAGTTTCGTAACAAGTCTGAGGTGAATGGAATTTTATAAAATACACGAATGTAATCTTGGTAATATTATATCTAGTTGAATTTACAAACGCCTTCATTTTAGTTTTGTGTTGAATTGAATTAATTTTATTCGAAATGTGTCGTGTATATATATATGCGCCACTAGCGAGTAAATGGTTAACCCCGGGCGGCCTGGACCACTGGTGTCGATCACATCAGCCTCTCTCTGCGAGATACACTTCAAGTCACTGAAAATCATGATAAATGTCTTAGTGAACTCTTTCCCCTTCTTTTTATTTGAATCCCTATGTAACTTATGGATCTTCTCTACATTGTAATTATTTGACTCTTTCAGTGCGGGGAGCAATTATAGAACATCATCATGGAGATCGACTTTAGACGACATAATCTGTCTATAGACTTTAGATTCTGACGTTTGAAGTCGGTCCCCGCGCTGAAAGGGTTAATCTCCAGCTGGTATGTGATATGGAGTGATCTCTGTCACTCACTGTGTATAACGTGAGATCACCAGGGAGGTCACAACGTATAACGTGGGAACTCTGATCCTGGATGCGGGACTCACTAACAGGACTGAGGGATGACTAATTAATCATAGCATGTGTCTCTGCCAACCATAGATTAACAGTGATCAGGCTGTACACGCAACACTTACACACAGGCACAGACAAACTGTGAACAGGCCTTGTATTGTCCCTATACATGATGATGGTATATCTCAACACTTACATACAGCCACAGACAAACTGTGAACAGGCATTGTTTTGTCCCGTATACATGGTATATCTCAACACTTACATACAGCCACAGACAAACTGTGAACAGGCATTGTTTTGTCCCGTATACATGGTATATCTCAACACTTACATACAGCCACAGACAAACTGTGAACAGGCATTGTATTGTCCCGTATACATGGTATATCTCAACACTTACATACAGCCACAGACAAACTGTGAACAGGCATTGTATTGTCCCATATACATAGTATATCTCAACACTTACATACAGCCACAGACAAACTGTGAACAGGCATTGTATTGTCCCGTATACATGGTATATCTCAACACTTACACACAGCCACAGACAAACTGTGAACAGGCATTGTATTGTCCCGTATACATGGTATATCTCAACACTTACATACAGCCACAGACAAACTGTGAACAGGCATGGTATTGTCCCGTATACATGGTATATCTCAACACTTACACACAGCCACAGACAAACTGTGAACAGGCATTGTTTTGTCCCGTATACATGGTATATCTCAACACTTACATACAGCCACAGACAAACTATGAACAGACATTGTATTGTCCCGTTTACATGGTATATCTCATTACTTACACAGCCACAGACAAACTAAGAACAGGCATTGTATTGTCCTGTTCACATGGTATATCTCATCACTTACGCAGCCACAGACAAACTGTGAACAGGCATTGTAATGTCCCGTATACATGGTATATCTCATCACTCACATACAGCCACAGACAAACTGTGAACAGGCATTGTATTGTCCCCTATACATGGTATATCTCAACACTTACACAGCCACAGACAAACTGTGAACAGGCCTTGTATTGTCCCGTATACATGATGATGGTATATCTCAACACTTACATACAGCCACAGACAAACTGTGAACAGGCCTTGTATTGTCCCGTATACATGGTATATCTCAACACTTACACACAGCCACAGACAAACTGTGAACAGGCATTGTATTGTCCCGTATATATGGTATATCTCAACACTTTCACACATCCACAGACAAACTGTTAACACGCATTATATTAATTATATTGTCCCGTATACATGGTATATCTCAACACTTACACACAGCCACAGACAAACTGTGAACAGGCATTGCATTGTCCCGTTTACATGGTATATCTCATTACTTACACAGCCACAGACAAACTAAGAACAGGCATTGTATTGTCCTGTTTACATGGTATATCTCATCACTTTCGCAGCCACAGACAAACTATGAACAGACATTGTATTGTCCCGTTTACATGGTATATCTCATTACTTACACAGCCACAGACAAACTAAGAACAGGCATTGTATTGTCCTGTTTACATGGTATATCTCATCACTTTCGCAGCCACAGACAAACTGTGAACAGGCATTGTATTGTCCCGCATACATGGTATATCTCAACACTTACATACAGCCACAGACAAACTGTGAACAGGCATTGTATTGTCCCGTATACATGGTATATCTCAACACTTACATACAGCCACAGACAAACTGTGAACAGGCTTTGTATTGTCCCGTATACATGGTATATCTCAACACTTACACACAGCCTCAGACAAACTGTGAACAGGCATTGCATTGTCCCGTATACATGGTATATCTCATCACTTACATACAGCCACAGACAAACTATGAACAGACATTGTATTGTCCCGTATACATGGTATATCTCAACACTTACATACAGCCACAGACAAACTGTGAACAGGCCTTGTATTGTCCCGTTTACATGGTATATCTCATTACTTACACAGCCACAGACAAACTAAGAACAGGCATTGTATTGTCCTGTTCACATGGTATATCTCATCACTTACGCAGCCACAGACAAACTGTGAACAGGCATTGTAATGTCCCGTATACATGGTATATCTCATCACTCACATACAGCCACAGACAAACTGTGAACAGGCATTGTATTGTCCCCTATACATGGTATATCTCAACACTTACACAGCCACAGACAAACTGTGAACAGGCCTTGTATTGTCCCGTATACATGATGATGGTATATCTCAACACTTACATACAGCCACAGACAAACTGTGAACAGGCCTTGTTTTGTCCCGTATACATGATGATGGTATATCTCAACACTTACATGCAGCCACAGACAAACGGTGAACAGGCATTGTATTGTCCCGCATACATGGTATATCTCATCACTTACATACAGCCACAGACAAACTGTGAACAGGCATTGTATTGTCCCGTATACATGGTATATCTCATCACTTACACACAGCCTCAGACAAACTGTGAACAGGCATTGCATTGTCCCGTATACATGGTATATCTCAACACTTACATACAGCCACAGACAAACTGTGAACAGGCATTGTATTGTCCCGTATACATAGTATATCTCAACACTAACATAGAGCCACAGATAAACTGTGAACAGGCATTGTATTGTCCCGTATACATGGTATATCTCATCACTTACACACAGCCACAGACAAACTGTGAACATGCATTGTATTGTCCCGTATACATGGTATATCTCATCACTTACACAGCCACAGACAAACTGTAAACAGGCATTGTATTGTCTCGTATACATGGTATATCTCATCACTTACACACAGCCACAGACAAACTGTGAACAGGCATTGTATTGTCCCGTATACATGGTATATCTCAACACTTACATACAGCCACAGACAAACTGTGAACAGGCATTGTATTGTCCCGTATACATGGTATATCTCATCATTTACATACAGCCACAGACAAACTGTGAACAGGCATTGTATTGTCCCGTATACATAGTATATCTCAACACTTACATAGAGCCACAGACAAACTGTAAACAGGCATTGCATTGTCCCGTATACATGGTATATCTCATCATTTACATACAGCCACAGACAAACTGTGAACAGGCATTGTATTGTCCCGTATACATGGTATATCTCAACACTTACATACAGCCACAGACAAACTGTGAACAGGCATTGTATTGTCCCGTATACATGGTATATCTCAACACTTACGCAGCCACAGACAAACTGTGAACAGGCATTGTATTGTCCCGTATACATGGTATATCTCATCACTTACATACAGCCACAGACAAACTGTGAACAGGCAGTGTATTGTCCCGTATACATAATGTATCTCTAGTTTAATCCTTTAATCGCAGGTACCGAAAATATTCGTTTTTTTTTATTTTTTACTACCACATTAAGTACTACCTTTTAAACATGGTGAAGAAAAAACGTGACATCAATTATTATTAGCAATATTTGGAAAGAGTTGACACCTATTTTGTGAAATCTGAATAATGTTCACTCACTTGAAGTTGTGGATCGCGCTAGCGAGACACAACTTCAAGCTAACTACAGTCTATCACGGACACTTTAAACACAAGACAATACCACTGAAATTGATGAAACATTTTGTGGTAGATTTTGTGCTAATCAAATCAAATATTCAAATTTGTAGATTCTGGACTTTTTCATAAATTGGAATAATTTTCGTCATTTGAAGCTGGAAATTGCGTTAGATATACCATGATAGTCAATCACCCCATATATAGGGGTGATTGGCTATCATGTGACCCTCTGAGAGGGTCACATGACAGCTAATCACCCCATATAAGGACATAATTATTCATACCATATAAGGGGTGACAGATCACCTTTAAGTGACGAGAAATAGAAATAAGGAATTTACCAGTACAGGGTTTAATCGGTTAACAACGAGCCTAGAATGGCTGTACATACACAGTTCAGTGTTACCATGGTTATCCTGTACACCAACACACCATTCTCAGGTGTGGTGATTCAATACGTCTCCTGCTACATGTGGAAATTAGCTGATCTAATCTTACATCAAAGCAATGCGTTCTGCTGCTCCTGTTTAATCGGGGTTTAACCCTTTAAGCGCAAAGCTATTTTAGTAGCTGATCAATTTACTGTTATTGGGAATGAAATGCGTGCCTGAACATCAAGATTTGCAAATATTTGGTCTCAAAACAAGTAAGTATGAGTAAATCTTCACCTACTTGAAGTTGTGGGTCGCGGTTGCGAGACACAACTTCAAGTGGGTGAAAATGTAGACATCTATAGACGTCAGAATCTGACGTCTATAGATGTCAGATTCTGACGTCTTAATTCGATCCCCGCTCTGTGAGGGTTAAAATTTATAGTTTACGTAGCAATAAAATCTGACTAATTTCACACACTTAAGGTGTGGATCGCATCTCCTTGGAAAACCCCAGCAGATGTATATCAGTGTACACTTCCTGGAAAATGATAATATTATGACGTAATTTCCAGCTTCAAATGATGAAACATTGAATAGAATTGAATTTAAATATAATTAGGCGTTTAAAGAGTTGAGTGTGACCACTTATGTATCTATATAAATGAAATGAATCGGGCTTCAGGCCACCTTTGTGCACATATAGGCTAAACTGGGCCAGGAGAACCAGGATGGTGAGATGATTGAGATGACACTGTCCTCCAGACACAGGATTCGAAATTCGAGCCCTGGCGGTCTGAGGCCGAGCACGCTACCTCTCGGTCACGGAGGCTCCCCACAATACTGACTTTCACACGTGGATGGGGAAGAAACATTTTTGCTTCTTTCAAACCGCCGAGACCGGGAACCGAACCCCAAACTCTGGCGTGAAAGGCAGCGATGCTAACCACTACCCTAGGGCCCCCGCCCACTTATATATCTAACCCACATAGATTTATATCTGTATGGTCCACCCCAATCCGCAATAACATACTCTGTGTGCGATACAGACAGTCTGTAATCGTTGCCACTCGTAAAGTTGTGCTCCAAAAATACGGTGCGCAGACGATCGATTGCGCAATGAATTACTGCGTCATTGTTTGGTCAATGTTTTTTATTTTACTTCATGGTGATAGATCCCGTGACAGATTTATATCTCATTGGAATAATGCCTTAACGTGGGGATTTAAACGCCAGTCTTTATAGGTGAATTTATCATTTGAATAGGGTCACCCTGGCAGGGTTCTCTTGGGTTGCATGGTAATAGTACTGAGGGTTCTTTTAAAAGAACCTGTATTGTTTAGAGTGTTCCATCATACAATAACACAGCTTCGAATTGCTATGCTCTCCAGCTCTGACGTTAAAAGTGATCTATCACCCCTTATATGGTATGAATAATTTTGTCCATATATGGAGTGATTGGCTATCATGTGACCCTCTGAGAGGGTCACATGATAGCCAATTACCCCATATAAGGAAACACTTGTGCCCCATCTTGTGGCAACTTTGATTTATCTGTCACAAGATTATTCATACTATATAAGGGGTGAGAGATCACCTTTAACCCACGTGTTCCGTCGATCTGGGACCAAGAACTCTATATAAAGTTATTGCTGGGACTAGGTCCACTCAAGGAATATAGAAAAACCGTCTTTCTATATTCCTTGGTCCATGCAGGTGTTGGTCTGACCAATGCTACTACAAACCCTCTAGTATTTGTGGTCCACCAAAATACAATGTGACTGTTCAGTCAGTATACAGTCAGTGATATAGGACAAGCCTGGATTCAGTGACTGTTGATGCTATCTGGCAGTGATTCACCACCCCCCCCCCCCCCCCGGCCTACACTCCAGATCTGTCCCGGCAAATACCAGAAACTCCAGGCATTCATCCGATGTTGTTTTAGCGTTGGCCCACCGTCTGCGACGCTGGCCCAACATTAGACTTAGATTGTGTAAGCGCATCATGTTTCCCACGATGACAACGCCTACCATATGTACACTACGGGTTTGTCACATCAAGAAAAATATAATCTGAGTTCTATCCCAGCAAACACAAAACATTTGTATAACATTATACAATGTTGGACCAACGTCTTCGACGTTGGGCCGACGTTGTGTAAATGTTATACAAATGTTTTGTGTTTGCTGGGATATTCGTTGGGCAATGTCACAATAGCTACATGTATGTATTTGTTTGAGTTTTTTAGATGGATATTAATAATTTATTAGCATGATTAAGACACATAGTTGTAAACCCTTTGAATGCAGGGATAAATTATTTACATCAGAATCTGAAAAGATAACACTATATATTTTAGTAATTTACATATCGTTGGCGAAGAGTCAAAACCATGTAAATTATGTTCTATGGTTAACAGGGGGACATACACGGTTTTGATTCATAGATTTTGTTGTTATATTTTAGTCCAATTTGTGTTATCCATTCTGCAGACTAAAACAAATCATATTTTGGAAACTAGTATTTACATCACAAATAATATGTGAAAAAAATGACAACAGCCGCGACTAGAACGTAAAGGGATGAGTGTTGTGAAGTTCTCGTAGTGTTTTTCATCACTTTAAAAATGAAATAAATGCCCGCACAAAAAAATGGCAAATATATAGTTGTCATGATTAAGTTTGTTATTCTCTATTATCATGATTACAGCAGAATCTGCTATGAGCAGCCACCCTTATGACAGAGGAAAATTGGCCTTTGAGGGCAGGTGGCTGGTCATAGGAGGTTCATTGATATAGAAAATGTCATTTTGGGGAATGGCCAAGTGGCCTCGCATAGGAGGTTAACTGCTCATAAGAGTGGCTGCTCATAGCAGGTTCTACTGTATATATACATTAATCGATTTAAATGGCTTTGACCCTGAAGTATATTATGCATGGTACTATATCATGTATATCGGTGGTATGCTGATGCAGCCTCAACTCTTATATCCATTCCCGCACTGATAAAAAGATAAATAGTTATGTTATTGTTATATATATTTCTCATGTGGCTTATTATTAGTGCACCATCGATTTTAACCATTTTAAGCCTGAATTTTCCTTTGAAATCTTCATCCACCAGACCACTACAAGCCGCGAATCGCTGTCGCAATTCTCGACCTGTGGTATATACATATGGCAATTTCATTGTTAAAACTATTTTATCATGTTTATAGCAAGTTTCTTTCTTCATTTCTTAGGTTTAGGTGATAATGTCCGTTTTCAGAGATGTAAAATGATGCATCATTGTGTTTAAATGGTTAATGGTTTTGGCCATGAAGTAAATGAACGTAATGATGGCATCACTAGCATCACAGATATATTAGTGGTTTGTGATGGGCCATGTGGTCAACGATAGATCGGGGGGGGGGGGGGGAGGGTGTGTTTTTCCGTTGAGTTTTGAGAAATTAAAACCTCCGTCTTCCAGATGATTCATATCGATGTAATCAGCTTCAAAATCATGGATTCCATCATTCGACGCAGACTTATATGTATATGATAATACATATAACGAAATATTTTTAATTAAACCAAGAGACCAGGTGTTTTTTTTTAATTTGAAGTCAGCATATACATGTCTTATTTAGCTCTATCCGGTTCATTTGAATACCTACATGTATGTTATGGGTCTACGGCCATTATAGCTATTTTACCCTTTTAGTGCGGTGATCGACTTTAATATACCTTAGAATCTGACGTCTACAGACATCAGGTTCTAAAGTCGATCCCCGCACACTGAAAGGGTTAAATGTTTAACTTGACTGATCAGCGCTTTATCTGCTAGAGGCACGCTTCCATGTTCAATTGTATTGTATCAGACATGTTTATTGGTTTGCCGCGTGTACCGCCTGGGACCATCATGTAGAGGACTGTGTAAGCTGTAACTGGCTGGAGAAAATACAATACTAACTATAACAATAACGATTTCCCATGAATAGCTAAAGTATATCCATCTGGGTCAGTTCAAGGCGATACATAATATACATTGGAAACAGCTAATTTTACTAGCCCTCAGCCATTAAGGCTGTAGGTTATAGTAATCACCAGAGGCGGGCGGGCGGTAGATCTGGCGGTCGTGCGGGTGGGCGTGCGGTTAGAAATTCAGCTCTTACTAAAAACTTAACTGATAAATTTTGTTTATTTTTTACACACATGACCTATGTACCAAGCCATAAGCGGCCATTTTCCAAGATGGCCACCTAAGAAGCTTGTTTTTTTCTCATTATTTCTTGATATTGATGGACAGAGCCTACGACTGAGGGGTCCTGCCATCAATTGATGGCTATTTTTTTTAATACTCTGATTTTTTTATATAAATCAAGAGAACAACGTTTTTACTTCAATTTGAAATCATCATAAAAAGTCTTAGTTAGCTCTTTCCGATTCATTCGAATAGCTATGTTATGGGTATACGGCCATTATAAATGTTTTAATCTTTCATTGCGGGATCGACGTCAGATTCTGACGTCTATTGACGTCAGACTGTGACATCTAAACAGGGAAAAAATTGTTAAGTAGCGCATATCAGAATGCTACGCAATTCTGCTCATTGGCTAATCACATTTGGAATTGATTAGCAAAATATTCATACATCAATGATGTGTATGTCCAGCAAGTTACAACTTGGATGAGAATATTGCTGATCAATAATTAAAAAGAAAATCCCTGCTCAAGTCGATCCCCGCACTGAAAGGGTTAAATCCCTGCTAAAGTCGATCCCCGCACTGAAAGGGTTAAATCCCTGCTAAAGTCGATCCCCGCACCGAAAGGGTTAACCGCGAACCTATTTGCAAATTTGCATCTAACAAATTGTGAAACCAGCCGCACAGTTAAATGTGGTTGTGACGCCCAGTGGTAGATTCCCCAGGTGAGAGATCGATACCACATGCCGAGTGGTGGAACACGCCATGTACATCACAATGTCATTGACACTGAGTGTTGTGTAGACCTAACCAGCAAACAACAGACCTTCTTCCAATGTTGTTTTGATGTTGGCCCAACATTAAACAATATTGGGTCAATGACTCATGGTTCTTGTGGTAGCCTTAACTACCAAACACGACGTTGTTCCAATGGTAGTATGATACTATCTACGACGTTGGCCTAACATCATACTAAGAGACGTTGATCTAGTGATGTTTGAGTGGTGGGCCGGTATCGTATGGGGTGGGCCAACTTTTTGTGTAACGTATATTATCAATTAGAGATGGCGTATTCATTCAGAATGTCACGCCATCAGTGACTGGTTCCCAGGAAAAACGACACGTTCACCCAGTGTTACATAAAACTATTGCGAAAGTCTCTGCTAGTTCAACATCAACATGCTGAAGGCTTTAGGTTGTCCGATTGAGCTTTATCTGTTTGTATTTTACGAGACAGACACTCGAGACACTCGTGTAAATGATGGTCCTTTGCACATTTTGTATATCATGTATATCTGTATATGTGTAGTCATCTTATCATGCTTATGGTCTGTCTGGACAAGGAATATTAATTGGTATGGATTATTTTCGAACTACCTGACTCCTCCTACCCAGTATCTAAGTATCTAACCCTTTACATGCTAGAGAAGATTATTGAAGAACTACCTGAATTATCTCCGACCCTTGACATGCTAGAGACGAGTATTATAGAACTACGTGAATCACCTCTAACCCTTGACATGCTAGAGACGAGTATTATAGAATTACCTGAATCATCTCCAACCCTTGACATGCTAGAGACGAGTATTATAGAACTACGTGAATCACCTCTAACCCTTGACATGCTAGAGACGAGTATTATAGAATTACCTGAATCATCTCCAACCCTTGACATGCTAGAGACGAGTATTATAGAACTACCTGAATCATCTCTAACACTTGACATGCTAGAGACGAGTATTATAGAACTACCTGAATCATCTCTAACCCTTGACATGCTAGAGACGAGTATTATAGAACTACCTAAATCATCTCTAACCCTTGACATGCTAGAGACGAGTATTATAGAACTACCTAAATCATCTCTAACCCTTGACATGCTAGAGACGAGTATTATAGAACTACCTGAATCATCTCCGACCCTTGACATGCTAGAAACGAGTATTATAGAACTACCTGAATCATCTCTAACCCTTGACATGCTAGAGACGAGTATTATAGAACTACCTGAATCATCTCTAACTCTTTACATGCTAGAGACGAGTATTATAGAACTACCTGAATCATCTCTAACCATTGACATGCTAGAGACGAGTATTATAGAACTACCTGAATCATCTCTAACCCTTGACATGCTAGAGACGAGTATTATAGAACTACCTGAATCATCTCCGACCCTTGACATGCTAGAGACGAGTATTATAGAACTACCTGAATTATCTCTAACCCTTGACATGCTAGAGACGGGTATTATAAAACTACCTGAATCATCTCTAACTCTTGACATGCTAGAGACGAGTATTATAGAAATAGCTGAATCATTTCTAACCCTTGACATGCTAGTTCTAACCCTTGACATGCTAGAGACTAGTATTATAGAACTACATGAATCATCTCCGACCCTTGCATGCTAGAGACGAGTATTGTAGTACCACCTGAATTATCTCTAACCCTTGACATGCTGGAGACGAGTAATATAGAACTACCTGAATCATTTCTAACCCTTGACATGCTAGAGGCGAGTATTATAGAACTACCTGAATCACCTCTAACCCTTTACATGCTGGAGACGAGTATTATAGAACTACCTGAATCATCTCTAACCCTTTACATGCTGGAGACGAGTATTATAGAACTACCTGAATCATTTCTAACCCTTGACATGCTGGAGACAGTAATATAGAACTACCTGAATCATTTCTAGCCCTTGAAATGCTAGAGACGAGTATTATAGAACTACCTGAATGATCTCTAACTCTTGACATGCTAGAGACGAGTATTATAGAACTACCTGAATCATCTCTAACCCTTGACATGCTAGAGACGAGTATTATAGAACTACCTGAATCACCTCTAACCCTTTACATGCTGGAGACGAGTAATATAGAACTACCTGAATCATTTCTAAGTCTTGACATGCTAGAGACGAGTATTATAGAACTACCTGAATCATCTCTAACCCTTGACATGCTAGAGACGAGTATTATAGAGCTATCTGAATCATCTCTAACTCTCGACATGCTAGAGACGAGTATTATAGAACTACCTGAATCATCTCCGACCCTTGACATGCTAGAGACGAGTATTATAGAACTACCTGAATTATCTCTAACCCTTGACATGCTAGAGACGGGTATTATAAAACTACCTGAATCATCTCTAACTCTTGACATGCTAGAGACGAGTATTATAGAAATAGCTGAATCATTTCTAACCCTTGACATGCTAGTTCTAACCCTTGACATGCTAGAGACTAGTATTATAGAACTACATGAATCATCTCCGACCCTTGCATGCTAGAGACGAGTATTGTAGTACCACCTGAATTATCTCTAACCCTTGACATGCTGGAGACGAGTAATATAGAACTACCTGAATCATTTCTAACCCTTGACATGCTAGAGGCGAGTATTATAGAACTACCTGAATCACCTCTAACCCTTTACATGCTGGAGACGAGTATTATAGAACTACCTGAATTATCTCTAACCCTTTACATGCTGGAGACGAGTATTATAGAACTACCTGAATCATTTCTAACCCTTGACATGCTGGAGACAGTAATATAGAACTACCTGAATCATTTCTAGCCCTTGAAATGCTAGAGACGAGTATTATAGAACTACCTGAATGATCTCTAACTCTTGACATGCTAGAGACGAGTATTATAGAACTACCTGAATCATCTCTAACCCTTGACATGCTAGAGACGAGTATTATAGAACTACCTGAATCACCTCTAACCCTTTACATGCTGGAGACGAGTATTATAGAACTACCTGAATCATTTCTAAGTCTTGACATGCTAGAGACGAGTATTATAGAACTACCTGAATCATCTCTAACCCTTGACATGCTAGAGACGAGTATTATAGAGCTATCTGAATCATCTCTAACTCTCGACATGCTAGAGACGAGTATTATAGAACTACGTGAATCATCTCCGATCCTTGACATGCTAGAGAAGATTATTATAGAACTACCTGAATCATCTCTAACCCTTGACATGCTAGAGACGAGTATTATAGAACTACCTGATTCATCTCTAACCCTTGACATGCTAGAGACGAGTATTATAGAACTACCTGAATCATCTCTAACCCTTGACATGCTAGAGACGAGTATTATAGAACTAACTGAATCATCGCTAACCCTTGACATGCTAGAGACGAGTATTATAGAACTACCTGAATCATCTCTAACTCTTTACATGCTAGAGACGAGTATTATAGAACTACCTGAATCATCTCTAACTCTTTACATGCTAGAGACGAGTATTATAGAACTACCTGAATCATTTCTAAGTCTTGACATGCTAGAGACGAGTATTATAGAACTACCTGAATCATCTCTAACCCTTGACATGCTAGAGACGAGTATTATAGAGCTATCTGAATCATCTCTAACTCTCGACATGCTAGAGACGAGTATTATAGAACTACGTGAATCATCTCCGATCCTTGACATGCTAGAGAAGATTATTATAGAACTACCTGAATCATCTCTAACCCTTGACATGCTAGAGACGAGTATTATAGAACTACCTGATTCATCTCTAACCCTTGACATGCTAGAGACGAGTATTATAGAACTACCTGAATCATCTCTAACCCTTGACATGCTAGAGACGAGTATTATAGAACTAACTGAATCATCGCTAACCCTTGACATGCTAGAGACGAGTATTATAGAACTACCTGAATCATCTCTAACTCTTTACATGCTAGAGACGATTTTTATTGAATTTGCGTCAGCAGTTCCAGTGTTTAAGGAATGAAATATGCATGCATATATCTATGGCCTAATCTCCTTCTACCCCAGAATATCTGTCACTCAAAATGTATGTATGACTTGCAACACCCTGGTTACCTTTGCATATATAGTACAGGTAAATCAGGCAGAGGATGGTATAGGCTTCAGTCCAGGTACACAAAGGGTCACTTCTGCATAATACAGGTAGTACATGAACATGACATGCAACACCTGTTGTTGGCTTTGCTCCTGTCCTGTCTAAATACAGGTAGATCTTAGACATGCTTCCCTCCTGGTACAGAAAGGGTTAAGTCTACATAATACAGGTAGATCTCAGACCATGACACGTTTCCGTCCTTGTACACAAAGGGTTAGGCCTACTTAATACAGGTGGATCTCAGACAATGACACGCTTCCGTCGTGGTACACAAAGGGTTAGGCCTACTTAATACAGGTGGATCTCAGACCATGACACGCTTCCCTCCTGGTACACAAAGGGTTAAGCCTACTTAATACAGGTGGATCTCGGACAATGACACGCTTCCGTCGTGGTACACAAAGGGTTAGGCCTACATAATACAGGTAGATCTCAGACCATGACACGCTTCCCTCCTGGTACACAAAGGGTTAGGCCTACATAATACAGGTAGATCTCAGACACGCTTCCGTCCTGGTACAGAAAGGGTTAAGTCTACATAATACAGGTAGATCTCAGACCATGACACGCTTCCGTCCTTGTACACAAAGGGTTAGGCCTATATAATACAGGTAGATCTCAGACCATGACACGCTTCCGTCCTTGTACACAAAGGGTTAGGCCTACATAATACAGGTAGATCTCAGACACGCTTCCGTCCTGGTACACAAAGGGTTAAGTCTACATAATACAGGTAGATCTCAAACACGCTTCCGTCCTGGTACAGAAAGGGTTAAGTCTACATAATACAGGTAGATCTCAGACCATGACACGCTTCCGTCCTGGTGCAGAAAGGGTTAAGTCTACATAATTCAGGTAGATCTCAGACCATGACACGCTTCCGTCCTTGTACACAAAGGGTTAGGCCTACATAATACAGGTAGATCTCAGACCATGACACGCTTCTGTCCTTGTACACAAAGGGTTAGGCCTACATAATACAGGTGGATCTCAGACCATGACACGCTTCCGTCCTTGTACACAAAGGGTTAGGCCTACATAATACAGGTAGATCTCAGACCATGACACGCTTCCGTCCTTGTACACAAAGGGTTAGGCCTACATAATACAGGTAGATCTCAGACACGCTTCCCTCCTGGTACAGAAAGGGTTAAGTCTACCTAATACAGGTAGATCTCAGACCATGACACGCTTCCGTCCTGGTACACAAAGGGTTAGGCCTATATAATACAGGTAGATCTCAGACCATGACAGGCTTCCGTCATGGTACACAAATGGTTACGTCTATAATACAGGTAGATCTCAGACACGCTTCCGTCCTGGTACACAAAGGGTTAGGCCTACATAATACAGGTAGATCTCAGACCATGACACGCTTCCGTCCTGGTGCACAAAGGGTTAGGCCTACATAATACAGGTGGATCTCAGACCATGACAGGCTTCCGTCATGGTACACAAATGGTTACGTCTATAATACAGGTAGATCTCAGACACGCTTCCGTCCTGGTACAGAAAGGGTTAAGCCTACATAATACGGGTAGATCTCAGACCATGAAACGCTTCCCTCCAGGTACACAGAGGGTTAGGACTACATAATACAGGTAGATCTCAGACCATGACACGCTTCCGTCCTTGTACACAAAGGGTTAGGCCTACATAATACAGGTAGATCTCAGACCATGACACGCTTCCGTCCTTGTACACAAAGGGTTAGGCCTACATAATACAGGTGGATCTCAGACCATGACACGCTTCCGTCCTTGTACACAAAGGGTTAGGCCTACATAATACAGGTAGATCTCAGACCATGACACGCTTCCGTCCTTGTACACAAAGGGTTAGGCCTACATAATACAGGTAGATCTCAGACACGCTTCCCTCCTGGTACAGAAAGGGTTAAGTCTACCTAATACAGGTAGATCTCAGACCATGACACGCTTCCGTCCTGGTACACAAAGGGTTAGGCCTATATAATACAGGTAGATCTCAGACCATGACAGGCTTCCGTCATGGTACACAAATGGTTACGTCTATAATACAGGTAGATCTCAGACACGCTTCCGTCCTGGTACACAAAGGGTTAGGCCTACATAATACAGGTAGATCTCAGACCATGACACGCTTCCGTCCTGGTGCACAAAGGGTTAGGCCTACATAATACAGGTGGATCTCAGACCATGACAGGCTTCCGTCATGGTACACAAATGGTTACGTCTATAATACAGGTAGATCTCAGACACGCTTCCGTCCTGGTACAGAAAGGGTTAAGCCTACATAATACGGGTAGATCTCAGACCATGAAACGCTTCCCTCCAGGTACACAGAGGGTTAGGACTACATAATACAGGTTGATCTCAGACCATGACACGCTTCCGTCCTGGTACACAAAGGGTTGGGCCTACATAATACAGGTAGATCTCAGACCATGACACGCTTCTCTCCAGGTACACAAAGGGTTTGGCCTACATAATACAGGTTGATCTCAGACCATGACACGCTTCCGTCCTAGTATTTTGTCTGGCAAGATAACAACAATGACTCATGGATTGAACCATTTACCTGCTAAATTATCTTAAATAAATTTTCATCCACTGGAAGTTTTGTCTCGCTACCGCGACCCACAACTTCAAGTGGGTGAAAATTACTGATATTTGTTTAATTTGAGACCAAACATTTCCAAATATTGATGTTTAAGCACTCAATTTGATTCCCAATAACAGTGATTCAAACTGCTAATAAAACAGATTAAAAACGACTTTAGTCGAGCAAAGGTTAACACACGTTCTGAGATAATCTATGAGATAATGCTCGAGAGTATTTCTCTCTTATTTAGAGCCTGAGTAGAACAAAGCAAATATCCTGCAAAGTTCTGTGACAACTGAGAACAGAGGTGACTTATTGATTTAACGCACCTCGATTGAAATCGTGGTATTTTTCCTTCAGATATTTTGATCATTTTGAATTATTGTTGCTGGTTTTGTACTTCATGGCATATTAACCCTTAAAGTGCTGAAATATATTTGTGAAGACCATGGAGACCAAAGGTTTTTTTGAATTTGAAATCATTATAGATGTCTTCTTAGTCTTTTCCGCTCTCATTTGCTCTCATTTGCTCTCATTTGCTCTCATTCGCTCTCATTTGGATACCTATGGTATGGGTCTACGGCCATTATAAATAATTTACTCTTTAAGTGCGGAAGGAGATATTAAGGATATTAGTTAGAGGCATTTAGACGTCCCTCCCCTCCATAACACTTCTATGTAACACTTCTATGTATGATATGTAGGCACACAATTAAACATGCCTACTGATGACGATGTGGGTGTATTGCCTCATGTACTACATAACAGTACTCCATGTATCTAGTTACACGATGAGGCTGGTTACATTGAGATGTGGAATGCAGTGATACACACAATCACTGCTACCTAATAAACACGAGACATTGAACCGATTCTGGTTTGATCTTGGGCCAGCGTCGCAGACGGTGGGCCAACATTAAACCAGTATTGGGTCAATGTATCGTGTTTATTATGTTTGTTATGCAGAGCTCACTAAACACAAAACAAATTACATTGATACAGTGCTGTGTTAACGGTGGTGGTAGGCTATAGCATGTATATGGTGTACGACACCGACATTGTAATTAATCGCAAGGTCGCGACCCTGCGCAAAATAACAAATTACATTGATACAGTGCTGTGTTAACGGTGGTGGTAGGCTATATCATGTATATGGTGTACGACGCCGACATTGTAATTAATCGCAAGGTCGCGACCCTGCGCAAAATTAGCGTATATACACTGGTTTCAAACTTAACTCGACAAGGCCGCCATAACAAGGATATTTTTTTGCAAACCCCAAGTAGGATCAGCAGGCCTCGAACCTGGGACGCATGAATGACGGCTGGGCAGTCAGGCAGGCAGTCAATGCGCCACGTCACCTTCTCCACCCAGGCATTGTTTCGACGTCTCTTGTTTTGTGGTCTGACCACTGCACCCACACGGCAAACACAGACATTCACCAAATGCTGGTTTAATGTTGGCCGGCGTCGTAGACGGAGGCCCAGCATTAAGCTAGCATTGGGTCAATGTATTCCACTTACTAAGCATCCAGAAAATACCAAACAATCAGCCAGTTTTGGTTTAACGTTTGCCCACCGTCTGCGACGCTGGCCCAACTTTAAACCAACATTGCACTCAGTCCTTGAGTATATATACTCAATATATGTAATATATTATCCCAAAAACGCATGCGATATTGAGCCAACGTTGGATTAATGTTGGTCAACTGTTTACTACTGTGGCCCAACATTGACTCAACTTCTTCAGTTTGCTGTGATACTGTGACATTACGCCACATGCAAGCTTTTTAGAACCTGCCATATACATGATATACATGATATAGCACACATGACAGCCACTCTTTATGACAGCCACTTCACCATCTGCCCAAAAATGCCATTTTTAATACAAATGAGCCTTCTATCAACAGCTACCTGTCTCGAAAAGCCACTTTTCCTGTGTCATAAATGTGCCTGAGCACTCGTATCAGGTTGTACTGTGCAATGAATTACAAACAGATTTCAAAGCAGTCCTTTTCTGTATCCAGAATATTATTTATAGTCTCAACACAACCATGCTTAGCCCTTTGAAGCCTGAATTTACCGTTGTCATCTTCATCCACTACAAGGCGTCAATTGCTGTCGCAATTCTCGACTTGTAATGGATGAAAAATGACTTGAAATGGGTAGTATTAAAATGAAAGAAATTTATTGTTATTATTAAAACAGTTCCCTCAGAATTTTCGTTCTAAAACCCCTAGGTGTACGGACTTAAGTCATTTTTCAGAGATGCAAAATGATGCTTTGATGCATAGTGAGGGTTTAACCCTTTAAGCACTGAAATACTGTCGTATAAACTATGAAGACCAAAGAGTTTTTTCAATTTAAAAACATTACAAAAGTCTTAGTTAGCTCTTTATGATTCATTCTATGTTATGGGTCAACGGTCATGATAAATATGTTTACTCAAACAGTACGGGGATCTACTTTAGACGTCAGATTCTGACGTCTAAAGTTGATCCCCGCGCTGTAAGATTCATTTCAATATTTATGTGATGGGTCCATGGACATTATAAATATTTTTACTCTTACAGTGCGAGGATCTACTTTAGACGTCAGAATCTGCCGTCTACAGACCTGTATCATATTCTGACATCTAAAGTTGATCCCTTTGCTGTAAGAGGTAAAGGATTATTTGGGCTCTTGTTCCATGATTTCTATACATTGTTGTTTCAGGTGACACAGAGAACAAGTGACAATGTTCCGGAGATTCGGGATCAAAAAAGGGGAGCATCGTGAGAGTGAGGCTCGGCTACGTCTGCAGAAAGAACTGTTTGCTTTCAACAGGGTCAGTCTACATTAAGTTATTATGAAATCAAGCGGGGAATGATAGGAGAAAGTTAAGAATTCGAAGCCTAACAATTATCGTTAACATAATTTTTAAGTCTGAACATCTTAACTTTATAAAAAAATTGGCATTAATTGATCTGGCTGCATATTACTCGTGAAGATTTTGAATAATTTTTATGTTTTTTCTTAACAGACAATAATAAGTTTGGAATAAATAATCATGAATTCTTCATTGAATATTTAGCTATTTATGTATATTGAATGTGGAATTAAATCTCATCTTTTGACATAGGCCTAAATAATGTTGTCTTTCATTTTTACTCACACTTTTAAACTGACAATTCAATTACCTTTTTCATTAAAGAAATATACCAATAAAATTTGTTTTTCTGTTTTTCTCTCTATTTCAATTTCAGTCAAAGGTTCCAACTTGAACTCAAGCAAACACCAGTTTCTTAAAAAGTATTTTCTCAACAAAATGTCATTTCAGCAGAACTGATATTTAATTATTAACATATGGATGATAATTGCATATTTCCATTTTTTCCAGTGTGTCGAGCATGGATTTCCTCACAAGCCAAGTGCTCTGGCTTACGACCCTTTTCTCAAGATCATGGCAATCGGCACAAAAACAGGCACCTTAAAAATGTATCCTTTGTAGTTGATTGTTATACTGAAGTATTTTAGTATTAAAAGTTAAAATTTAAGTTTGAGTATAAGTTCTATTCTTTAATTCCAGGCCATTCAACTCCTGGAGGAATGATGGTGAATACAGTAGCTATTCTTGTGTTTTAACTCCCAGAGCACCTGTCATTCTTTATTTTAACCCCTGGAGCACTGATATAGAAAGTAAAATATGTCTTAAATCTTGAAACTTGAAAAAAAGATATGTTGGGAGTTAAATTTCACAAATCACAAATTTTCAGTCATTTGAAGCTGTGGATCGCGGTACCGAAACACAACTGCAAAAGAACGAAAATTTAAGTAGCTCAAATCTCTAGAGGTTTAATGTGTAAGTATAAATTCTGTTACCTATATAATTTAAATAAATATGTTTCTTCGATTGATGTTGGGTTGAAATAATTTAAGCAATTTTTTAGCCAAATGGAGAATCATGTATACTAAGCAAGATAGTTCATAATTATAGTAAACTCTATGTCAGTCATCTCTAGCACCCAGTAAACATACAGGGTTGAACTTGCAGCGCAATCTTAAGAATGTTAAAAAATATTGGTTTGTTGAAATTTAATGCCTCAACCCTTACACTGCTATATAGTCGCCTAAAATAAACCAAGCGCAACCTGTTGAGGGCGACGAGTTAATTCTTAAAAAAAAAAAAAGATTTTTTTTTCATTTTTTTTTCACTTTCGTTTGTTCGTTTGTGGTATCTTTCTGTTTGCGTTTTAAAGATAGCTAACTGACTGATTTTGTACTATAATGGCTCTTAATATCAGTTGTTCATCAGATTTTTTTTTAAGAAAAAACGTGCCAGATATTACTTAGTGGGAAACCACACATGCTGCAAATTTTATGCAGCACTGTAAGGGTTAAGATGTTGTGAAAACAAAGGTTTTGTCAGTCAAGGTCTTAAAAAAGTTTCACTTATTTGCGCAGTCAACTTTTCTGTTGTAATGTGTGTGGTTGTTAAAACACTGGCACCAATAAGTATTTGCTAGTATTTCCCGGCAGGTAATGTATGCAAACTCACATACATACAAAACGAACAAATCTCAGCTGACAGGCATAGCATTAACTGGTACTGGTGGCCCAGCATCAGTGATTTATGGCCCAACATTAACACATTAGATTGGCTTACAATGTTTGGAAATACATATGAATCCCCGATTAGCTCTTAAATTTGTTAATTTGTTGGTGTTATAAAGTCTTAAAAAGGTCTTAAATTTGCTTATCCAAAAGCTGCAGTAACCTTTACATTATATTGGCCTTCTGTTATTTTATTGCTAGAATGGTAATAATGAGACTGTATGTGTACGTATGGCGGTGTTGACTTTAACTGTATGTTAGTTTTGGACGTCCCGGTGTAGAGTTCACAGGTCAACATGACGGGGACGTCTCAGTCACTCAGCTTCTCTTCATCCCGGAGCAGGTCAGTATCTGTTCTATTCTTAACCCTTGAAGCGCCAAAATATTTTTATATATATAAACCAATTTTTTTTTTCAGTTTGAAATGAATGTTAGCTCTTTCTTTATTTGAATACCTATGTTATGGGTCTACGACCATTACAAATATTTTTATAAAGTGCTAATCATCAAGTCTATGATCGTTTTCAGTCTTTTTATTTGAAATTTTGAAAGAGAAATAAGCATTATATTTACTACAGCAACATATGTTTTGATTCCAATTCCACATAATGTGACTAAATTTAAACTTACAGCTTTAAAGGTTCCCTGTAAACTCTACATAACCTTGAATTGTTTGAATGCTATGAATATTTGAAACTACTTGAACATTGGGATATTCGGCAACTAGTCTTCAAGATCCACACATTTGGTCATATTTGACAAATTTTGTTTATATATTTATGTATATATGCATGCTACTATAATAAATAAATACTCACTTGTTTGTTGTTTAGGGTCGGCTTAACCCTTACAGTGCGGTGATCGACTTTAGTTGTCAGAATCTGACGTCTGTAGACGTCAGATTCTGACGACTAAAGTCTCTCCCCGAACTGTAAGAGTAAAAATATTTCTAATGGCCGCAGACCCATAACATAGGTATTTAAATGAAGCGGAACGAGCTAACTAAGACATTTATGATGGTTTTAAATTGAAAAAGAACCTTTGATCTCCATGGTTTATGTAAGGGTTAAATTGCTGTTTGTTGTTTAGGGTCGGCTTTTGAGTTTGTGCGGAGATAATTCACTTCACCTGTGGGAGATCTGTGACAAACATGAGCTGAGTGAGATCAACGAGGTCAGAAAACTCACTCTGGAAAACAGGTAACATCAAAATGGCGTGTTTCTATGTGTTTGTATCATGACAAATATTGCTTTAGCCTTTTCCCTGGTAATCAGGACTATTCTATTAACAGATTAAATCACTATTATTGGAAATGAAATGGGTATTTAAACGTCAAAATTTGCATTTGTTTGTTCTCAAGTTAAACAATTAAATGAGTAATTTTCAAATTGTATTAATGATGTATTTGGTCAATAAAATTCTATTTGGATGCTTGTAGTAGCCTGAACTATGTAGAATTCTTTCAGTGAAATTCTATTTTGCTTCACCCTATAATAATTGAGGTCAGCTGGAGCAACTTTCAATTCTTTCTACTTTATTTGAAGGCCTATTTCATGTGTTTTCCGCCATGATAAAATATTTCAATGTCTGTTTTTGCACAAACAGAAATCTCTTTTATCATTTAGAGTAAAATTTTATATATATAAAATTTTGGGTACTTTTCTATTTTTCATAAATAGAAATATTTTTCTTACATTTGAAACCCGAAATTGGGTTAGCAATTCCAACTTTAATAGATTAATTAATAGAAAAACCCACTTCGACAGAGCAATATTAACATGATTAACAATTCAGAAATTTATGTCTTACTTTATCGACATGACATAATTTATAGATGGAAGTAGCGTTAGAAATTCCAGCTTCAAATTGCTGAAAAGTATTAATTCAGACATTTAGGATTGATTGACATTATTTACATGATGTTGTTGTCAGTGCTGAGGCCGAGAATCCTTTTGAAAGGTAATTATTATTCTAATTGTTAACTGTGCTCTGTTCTTAACACAAGCTCAAATATTATTTGCTATCCAACAATTTTATGGGTGTATTTTTTGCACAAACAAGAGGATCTGCATATTCCTTGCAAGATGCGTGAAGATTATCTTACAGTTTTCTCTACTTTTCTGAGTCTACATCTTGATTTCTCTCTCACAGCAAACATCTCTACCACCACAAGGCCAATGTTTCAGATGACGGCCTGCCATTGATCCGCCATTGCTATAATGTTAACATTTGCTAGTCTATCACTTGCATAATATATGACTTATAATTAAAGAGATACAGTTATCTTGCACTAACACATTGATCATGATATATCAGTCGTTTTGTTTTTTTGACACTTTCATTATTCTTATTCTGATTATGTTAATGTTTACTACTTCAGTCTTGCCAGTAACGTTAGCAGGTTATCTAGCGATAACCTGTTATATTATAATAATAATTTTAACTGATTTTTTATTTCTATCCTTATTCATTTTGTGGTGGGGAATCTGCAAGTGAACTATGAATTCACATTTTAACTCTTTTTCTAAGCATGCTGAACTATAGATTTATTTTTTATTGCATAGACTTTTTTCATAAAAAAAAATTATGAATCAGTGAAAAAGGTCCACAACTTGTATTTTCTATACAATTTTGTTTCTTATTAATAAAACTATATGTATATAAATTTTATTGAATTATAAACAAGTCATTTGTTGCTAATTCTAACTAAAGGATTTTTTTTCTTGAACTTAATTGTTAATTGACGATAACATTTTCTCAAATTTTAGTTGTTGAATTTTTAAATAATTATGCTTGGCAATTAACTAAATAATGGACTAATTTAAACTACAAAAGGGAACAGATCTATTTTTTATTGGGTATGATTAATTTTATATTTGGATGAAGTATGTCACTATAAATTATTATGGGTAAGAAATATATTTTCCTGATATAGTAATATATGCAGACATAATATTGTTTTATTGTTATCAATATCTATATATTTATTGGTATCAATAAATGAATATTTGGATAAAAAAATTTGATAAGGAAGTAAATTTTTATTATTAAATTTTTATTATCACCATGGAAGGTGATGCGGTAGCACAGCACAGAATGACACAGTTTAACCCTTATAATACTGAAATATTTTGTATAAAGCAAGAAATCCAAAGGTTTTTTTTCAAATTTATGTCATCATAAATATCTTAATTAGCTCTTTCTGATTTATTTGAATGCCTATGGTATGGGTCTACGGCCAATACAAATATTTGATTTCTTTCAGTGCGGTGACTGTCAAAATCTGACATCTATAGACGTCAGATTCTAACTATAAAGACGGTCCCGCGCTGAAATGGTTAACTCACATACTGATGGGATTATGTATATTTTTAAACCTTTAAAGCGCGGGAATCGACTTTAGACGTCAGATTCTGACGTCTAAAGTCGATCCCCGCGCTTTAAGGGTTAAAATATTTATATTGGTCATAGACCCATAACATATGTATGCAAATGAAGCGGAAAGGGCAAACTGAGACATCTATGATGATTTCAAATTGAAAAAAACACCCTTTGGTCTCCATGGTTTATACAAAATGTTTTCAGCTCTTTAAGGGTTAAATCATGTTTAAGACCAAATAAAATATAACAGAAATTGACAAAAGAGTTTGTGGTGAACTCTCATTTTGCCCCCAAAACATTGAGATATGTGTAGTTTTTATAAATATATATTTTTTGTCATTTAAAACTGGAAATTGTGTTAGCAGTTCCAGTTTTAAATGAATGAAAAATGGAAGCTAACAATTCCGCAGCACGAGGGTTCAAATAGGCTTCAGTATACCACAGTAAAGCATACCCTGGGTTCAATGTGTCTGAAAAAGGGCTAAGTATTTCTATTCCCGCCCGTTTTCTGTCTTTACATTTGTTTTACAAACAAGCAAATTTTACGGAGAAACAAGAATTAAATTTGCTTTACTGGCATGTATTTCCATTAGAATTGTGACTCTTTAACCCTTTAAGCCCTCACGATGCATTAAAGCATGATTTTAAATCCCTGAAAACAGACTTAATTTTGCTACAACTCGGGGTTTTAGAACGAAAATTTCCATGAAACTGGCTTACCAATACATGGCACTTTTCTTTAATTTTTAAACTACATCAAATCATCTTCATCCACTACAAGTCGAGAATTGCGACAGCAATTCGCGGCTTGTAGTGGATGAGATGACTATGGTAAACTCAGGCTTGAAAGGGTTAAGTAAGTTTATGCACTTGAAGTTTAAAGGTGAGACACAATTTCAAGTGAATAAAAATTTCATTTTAAAATTTATACCTTAAATTTTTCTTGATAACATATTGTGACTTTAATTTTTTTTGTTTCTGTTCCAGTAACAAGGTGAAGACTATCTCTGCCCTTTGTCTGTACGAGGACGGCTCTCAGCTCCTTCTGGGTACAGAGGCTGGATGCGTGCATCATCTCAACATTGCTACCTTCTCCATCACTGACAACACCATACAACAAGACGTCATCATGGCTAAGTAAGTTTAAGGGGCATTCGTAACAATATACTGAATCTACTGAGAAGTTAACTGACCCTGCTTGACCCGTATATATACATCAACCCTTGTCCTGCTTGGCCCTTATATATACGTTTAATTAACCCTGGTCCTGCTAGGCTCTTATATCCTTTCCACTGCAATAGCGTATTAAACCGGATCGTTTTTGCGGCCCTCTCAGAAACAGTACCATACAGTGTAGGCATGCCACAGCATACTGGATCGTAGTGTAAAAACGGCTTTCTCACAAGCACCATCGTATGTCACAGACCTGTCAGTAGTTTTCATCTTCATTCCATTTTCTTCACTATTAAAACTATTTTTGCTAAGGTGGTAAATAACTCACACTTGCAAGCTTTGATATACAGAGAGTATTTCCCCATTTCTTCCCAGTAATCTTGGCAGCATGCTTCTAACCTATCATGATGTTTACTAATTAGCAATTATAAATGGATAGTTATTAGATTATGTGAAATAAGCTATTTTGCCACTTTTACATGCTTTAAATGTTATGACATAGTTATTAAATATACCCGATTTTGAACCTGCAACCTGTAGTTTGTGAAGACATTTTGGTTGTCATAACATTTATTTTTTAATTAATTCTACACAAATTATCTTGATAATGAACAGGGGGTCAATAACAGTACATTACACTATGGCTGTTCCACGGCATTTCATCTGGTTACGATTTAATACATTGTGGCACTTCTAGCAGTTAAGTCAATAAGGCTATATGCCTCAGATGCCCCGTAGCGCTTAATGTGTATCCAGAGTAACACAGCACCACAGCCCAACACGCTAAGTAATAATAATAATAATAAACTTCCATAGCGCCTAAATCCTCGGTGATCTGAACTCAGTGGCGCGACAAACATATTCGTAAGCCGACTCATAGTTCCAAAAACCGTTTGGGTTTGTCGTCTGGGCCAACTGGACCACCGAGGATTTAAGGCGGGAAAGCTGACCAAAAAGATGAGTTTTCAATTTCTTCCGGAAACTAATTTGTGTTTTCGCAGAGCGAATTTCTAAAAGAAGTTCATTCCAAAGTCTAGGTGCAGCAACAGAAAAGGCCCTGCTGTCTACCGCGGTTCTGACCGGTGGAACATTTAGCTGATCTAGATCACTGGAACGAAGTGTCCGTACCTTTCGTGATGGCTGAAGCATGTTTTGAATATATACCGGTTGTCCACTGGTCAGTGCCTGGTAGGTCAGGGAACACAATTTAAATTTGATCCTGTAACGAACAGGTAACTAGTGCCAAGATTTTAGAAGAGGAGTTATGTGACAAAAACGAGGAGACTTTGTTACAAACCGCGCAAAACAGTTCTGTACACTCTGCAGCTTAGATATCTCCTTTTCAGTGATGTTGAACAGGACAGAGTTACAATAGTCCAGCTTGCTACCTATCAAAGAAGTTGCAATTGTTTTAGCAGCAGATGCTGGCATATGCCAACCATTCACAGCGCACACAATACATTGTCCCAATGTTGGTTAAATGTTGGGTCAGCGTCGCTGACGCTGGACCAATATTAATCTAGTAGTGTCATGTTTGCTGGGCATGCTGTCAACTCCGTGTGTATCTACACAGCCGTGACATGTTGACCTTTCTGTTATTTTAGTACATTCTAAGTAAATTAAGATGTTGGAATTTTTTCTGGCTGATCAGAAGACCTGTTAGGCTGCTAGTATTTTTGTCTTTATTCCGTTTTCTTTATTAGAACAATTAAATTTCCCAATGTGGTAAACAACTCATACTTGTAAAATGAGGTAGTAAAAAACAGTTAACCATTTCATTCTGGTAAGTGTGTCGGCATTGTTGTCAATTGTAATCTATTATGATGCTCCTTAAACTTTGAACTTTGGATGAATAACGATAATTATGTGCAGTGATATATTTTCCTGAGCATATTTAACTTTAAGCATTCTACAAGAAATAAACTCACCTAGAATATTATATATTAAACAAAGACACCCTTATGATTTTTACTATGCCCCTACAAAAATTATTAAAATTATAGAAATGTTTCCAACACAAAAATATCGTAGTAATGACTATATTAAATTGGGTTTAGCTTGAATTATGTGTTCATCTGGTTTATATCTATTTGTGTATTCCATTCATTACTGGACAGTCAGTCGCAGACCCCGTCGCAACCCCCCTCTCGTTATCTGGGCCTGTATTCTCAACCTATATAGTGGGATACCTCGTCAGGAAATTTTTTAGGTTTAAATTATTCAAACTCCTTGCTAATCATCTTAATCGTAGACATGTTGATTCATGACAAAAAAAATTACACTGGGTGCCATACACCATACCTCCCCATCAAACGGAATATGTTAGCAAAAACCTTTTCAATGGTGAGCCAACGTCACAAGCGCTCCAAATGCATCATGTAGAGTAACCCTAGACGCTGTGTATACGTAAACCCATAACGTACCAACTCATTATATCTCACCTCGCACGTCTGCTGTAGCGTAAAAAAACCTTATAGCAGCAGCTGCTCTTTACATGAATAAGAGAGATTTTGAGATAAATTACGGATTTTTACGCTATGAGAGAGGGCGACTTTTTGGATACGGGTTAGAATGCTGTGGTGTGAGTGTGGTATATCATAGTGTTTGTGAGAGGGCCGATTTTTGTATACGTTTTGATACGCTGTGGTAGAGCTGTGGTATACCTACCCGGCAGTGGAAAGGATATATACGCTTCAATCATGATTCAAACCAAATCAAATGTTTTGAAATTTTCATCCTAGTCTAGGTGTACGAACGCTGATCCTGGCAACGTAAAGTAGATCAAATCGATTAACCCTTTAAAATGCAATATTAGATGTTGTTATTTTCCTCACTTGAAGTTGTGCCTCGCTACCGCAATCCACAACTTCAAGTGACTGCAAATTATTCATGCTTGTATCAGTTATATTTATATCTGGTTGATTAAAACTTATTTGATAATGTGGGGAAAAAATTGGACTAAGAATGTAACACACATAAAAAAAAAATTGTATTTTCCCCATATTTGTAGACTGATTGTGTATATATTTTCATCTATGCATTTTGTCTAACTGACAAGACCTTTTCGCTTTTTTCAGTGTTCCTGATGATTTCAAGGTGAATCCTGGTGCAGTAGAGGTCATTACTAGACACCCTTCAGAGTCCTCTCAGGTCAGACATTGAAGGGAATGCTCGGTCCTTATATTTATACTTTCTTGATATGTATATTCCACTCTAGCTGATATTTACAGGGTAACCCTGCTGATCACGACTATTGTCATTTTAAATCTATTTTATTAATCGACCAAATCACTGATATTGGGAATGAAATGTGTGTCTAAACATCAAGTTTTGCACATATTTGTGCTCAAATTAAACAAATATATAACTTTATTAATAATATATAACATGTAATTTTCAGCCACTATAAGTTGTTGATAGCGGTTTCGAGACACAACTTCAAGTGGCTGAAAATTTAAATAAATCATTTTGGCAGGAAAAGGGTTCAATTAGTAATCAATAGTTTTTAATGAAACTTTAGAAATGAATTTGTTTTATAAAACACATCTCAATAGTTGTTCCGCATTAACGCACTCTTTTTCTAAATGTACAAGCTTCCCATGTAAAAACATTAAAAAAAATAGTAATTGACATATAAAATATCAATTAAATAATATGTTCTTTGCTTTGACATTTTGTTTTGTGTTTTAGTTTTTATTTGGCTTTAATCGCGGCCTGGTAGTTCTGTGGGATATGAAGGAACAGCAAGCTAAACTGACGTACAACGCATCACAGGTAACTAGGCATTGTAGGATTAGTAACACAGCAGATAAGGAAGATAATTTTGATCAATATAAATATTGTGAAAAGGCAGTTGGAAAAAAATGATATCTGCACTGAAGCAGTAAAGCTTCAATTGAGAAAGCATGTTTTAACACTTTATGACCTAATCAGAACTGTAATTAAGACAGTAGTAAATTTTACTAGCTTTGGAAAAAATATTCTGAAAGGACAGACATCAGTATGTGATAGCTAGTTGAAACGTCATAAGTTTTAAAACAATTGTTCTAAATTTGGTACAATTTACTACTGTCTTATTGATATTTAGAATCATGAATAACATATTTCTAACACAACTGTAAGTGTTTCAATTTTTTTTTCAGTCTTCACATGCCAAAATCGCACATTTTAAATTTAGATGGTTTTTTTTTTATCAGAATAGTAGCATTTTTACAAAGTGATTTTTACTAGCTTGCAGTTTTTTAGTGCTTATATAAATTACGGTTGGATAACATAGAGAGCCAAATTTAATAAGCTAATAAATTTGGTGCTTAAACTTGAATGTTTGATTCTATTTTTAATTAATCTAAAGCTGAAATTTTTTCCATTTGAAATCATCATAAATATCTTCTTTCTGCTTCA
The DNA here is from genome assembly GCA_964017125.1 of Flabesymbios commensalis. Classification (NCBI taxonomy): domain Eukaryota; kingdom Metazoa; phylum Annelida; class Polychaeta; order Terebellida; family Flabelligeridae; genus Flabesymbios; species Flabesymbios commensalis. The sequence continues at coordinate 6,006,757 of OZ024904.1, forward strand.
TTTGAATATCTATGTCATGGGTCTATGACCATTATAAATATTTCACTCTTACAGTGAGGGGATCGACTTTAGATGTCAGAATCTGACGTCTAAAGTCCAGACCTGCACTGTATGGGTTTTGATTCAAATTGTCCAGATATTCTGGCAAGTAATTTTTACCCACTTGAAGTTGTGGATCGCTGTAGCGAGACACATCTTCAAGTGGGTGAAAAATGAAATTTCATAATGTTGTGCTTTAACCCTTTAAGCCCTCAAGATGCATTAACCCTTCAAGCCCTCACGATGCATTAAAGCCTCATTTTACATCATTGAAAACATATTTGATTTTATTACAACTGAGGGTTTTAGAAGACAAATTTCGATGAAACTGTTCTACGAATACATGGTAATTTTCTTTAATTTATCACCCACTTCCAGTCATCTTCATCCACTGCAAGTCGAGAATTGCGACAGCAATTCGTGGCTTGTAGTGGATGAAGGTGACAATGGTAAATTCAGGACTGAAAGGGTTGAAGCATCATTTTACATTCCTAAAAACAGACTTAATTTTCCTACAACTGACTGTTTTAGAACAAAAATTTCCATGAAACTGTTTTACCGATACATGGCAATTTTTCACCCACTTTAAGTCATCTTCTTCCACTACAGGTCGAGAATTGCAATAGCAATTCGCAGCTTGTAGTGGATGAAGATGACAATGGTAAATTCAGGCTTGACAGGGTTAAAGCTTGTTATGTTTTTTCTTCTCAGCAACTGGAGTCTTTGAACTGGCACCGTGACGGCACACAGTTTATGAGCGCTCACTCTGATGGCTCGTACATAGTGTGGAGTGGGACGGACGCCGTGCGACCCAAGGAGCAGGCCACGACTCCATACGGTAGGTCAGGAGGTCAGTAAAACGCCAGAGTGAGACAACCGCATGGAACGGAGGGAATATCTACCTCAATGCGTGACTACCGCATGTAAGCTACAGCAGCATTAACTACCTCACCGCTCCCTCATTGTATGAAGACATTACATTGCATGTTTTAGGAAAATTATCAAATAGAATTGGTATAAACCATCAAAGTAAGCTTTCAATTGAGATAATAAGCCTGAGTATTATGTAATATCATGTTATTTTCATTCACCTAGACAGTGTTTCATCTAGGATTCAGAAGGGGCATGGCGCCACCGATCATTGGGGGCACCTTATCATGCCCGCCGGGCACCCAGTTGACTCAGTTGGGCATTTCCAACACCCCCCTCTCCAATTAAGGGTACAAACAGAATCAGTTACTCAAGTATGTAGACATCGCCAGTTATTACCACTATGTACACAAGCCGTTATCAGGTATTGTGTAATCGGTGTGAACGCGAGACATCAGTGGTGGGGGTGTTTTCCTTAGTGACAAAGGCCTGGGTGGATTAGATATGACGTAACAATAGTCCCATGAGGCACTTCACTGTCTGAACATTAGAAGGGCAACATGGCGCACCTGAAAAGCAACATGGCGCTCACAAAAGGCAACCTGGCGCTTCGCCATGTTAGAAATGGCTAGATGAAACACTGCCTAGAGATGTGAATTGCGGCACCAACTCCCATCTCTAGGTGGGTGATAAACAGGAAATACCCGGCTAGTACGTAGACTGCTCATTACTAATTAAACCTATTCAGTGCTTAAAATTAGTTTTTTTCTTAGCTTTGGGGTTCAAACTGCTGCTGCAATGTAACCTTAAAGGGAAAAAAAATTATCTGATTTATTTTTAGCTGCCTACTTGAAACAGAATTAATATATGCTGCTTCATAATCTCTTGCTAATCTCTTTGGCTTTCTGCGAAATAATATCACTTGCTTTATTAGTACTTACTTCTAGTCTACAGAATAATATATTATAGCTCTTTTATATTTCATATTGCTTATTTTGAAAATAATAAATATTCACTTTCGACTGTCAAAGTAACACAGGATATATAAATTAATGGTAAGTAAGGAAAATTAAACGAAAATCATGAAATTTGGAATTTTTCATTAAAAAGCTTGGAAATTGGCTTTAAACAACTCACCATGTTAAATTCGTCTCATTTTTATCTTGCCAGAATGTTTATGATTGAAACATTTCAAAACAAATGGACCCAATTCATGTCTGAGTTCACCCATGCATGACCCACAGCCAAATTTGACAGATTGCTGAATATGGGACGTGATTTATGCCTACAAAATAAATGCCCACAATTTTTTTCGTAAATGAAACTACCGGTAGTTTAAATTAACCTAAAATCAATCATGGAAAATACGAAAATCTCAACAACCATACATGTATCATGGGATTTGAAAAGAGTGTGAGGTATATTGCCAAAATTTGGAATGCAACCTTGGCCATTTTTCCCTTGTTCCATCACTCCTATGATATTTTATCTATATTAAATCATGATTTGCATCACTGACACATAGTTTGGTGTGAACAAAAATTAGTGAATAATTTTTAACGAATATTTATCAATCATGTTTTTTTTCTATGCATATAGATATCAGTGATTATGTGGACACATGATAGTGAGAAAGAGAATCACAATTTCTATATTTTCTTGTGAGATATTAGACTGTCAAACATGTGGATTTGACATTTTTGGCCTCCATAAGATTAAAAATAATTACTACCATGACAGAATAGACAAGAATATTTGCAAGAGGGAAATTGTAATATGGGGGAGCTATCTTTTTTTCTCTTTTCCCAAAAGAATTGTGTTGTATGATTAACTCTTTACCCTTTCAAGCCTGAATTTACGGTTGGCATCTTCATCCACTAGAAGCCGCGACCTGTAGTGGATAAAGATGACTTGAAGTGGGTGGCAAATGAGAAAAATATATTGTTATTATTAAAACAGTTCCACAAAAAATTTCATTCTGAAACCCCTATATGTAGGAAATTAAATCATTCTTCAGAGATGTAAAATGATGCTTTGATGCATGGCGAGGGTTTAAAGGATCCATTTAAGCAGCAAATTTTAGAACTTATATAAAATTAACTTAGAAATAAATAAAATAAAATAGAATACATCACAAAAATAATGTTGTTAATTTTTATTTTTGATATCTGGGTATTTTGTTAAATCTTGACATTTTCATTCACTTTGAGTTGGGGAAATGCAACAGCGATTCACATCTCAACATGAATAAAAATCAGATCAAATATAGTGTTGGTAACAAACTGGATTTTCTGACTTTGTTAGTTTTCAGTTTATTTTTCAAATTAAGTTCGATTTCAGAAAATCAGTAAATATTGGCCAATATTATTATAACACCTTAATGAGTATGTAGCACTGTCTGTGGTAAAAATATCACTGGTAGACTTTTATTTTCCATAAGAGATGTCTGTAGAATGTATCTTTAGAATGTATCTGTGGAATGTTTTCTCTTGACTTGTTACAAACATAGAAAATACATGTTAGGTGCTGTAAAATAATATAAGGAGACGTAATATGATATAAAATAATTTAGTAATTGTGGTTCTGGTCAGTCATTATGCACCTCTTCATGTGTATGTCTCTCTATGTATCGCTTCAGTTTAGGAGAGGTTATATGTTTATGGCATCGTTGGGGAGGCGAGATGGGCTCATCTCAGCACATCAAGCCCGAGGCGAGGGTATGGTGTGGTGATGAGTGCTTAGATCAGTACCCAACATCCAGTATGTATTTTCTCTTACGAATATCTATCTGAAACGGCAAAATCAAACTGAGCAGTGAAGCGAAATAGAGCGATTGAGAGATGGGCTGATCTCTCCATACGTCGCGTAGTGAGAGCCAATGCCATGAGTTCGAGAAAATATAATATAGCAATTGTCAAGTTAAGGTTCTAGTCAGTTATATAATATAATATAACAATTGTCAAGTTAAGGTTCTAGTCAGTTATATAATATATTATAACAATTGTCTAGTTAATGTTTTAATCAGTTATATAATATAATAGAACAATTGTCTAGTTAAGGTTCTAGTCAGTTATATAATATAATAGAACAATTGTCAAATTAATGTTCTAGTCAGTTATATAATATAATATAGCAATTGTCAAGTTAAGGTTCTAGTCAGATATATAATATAATAGAACAATAGTCAAGTTAATATTTTAGTCAGTTATATAATATAATATAGCAATTGTCAAGTTAAGGTTCTAGTCAGTTATATAATATAATATAACAATTGTCAAGTTAATTTTCTAGTTAGTTATATAATATAATATAGCAATTGTCAAGTTAAGGTTCAAGTCAGTTATATAATATAATAGACACAATTTTCTAGTTATGACTAGTTATCGATCTAGTAACTTATTACGCATCATTCTCTTCACATGGTTGTCTCCTCTGACGTCTTCAGCCGACTTTGAATGTTGTTTGTGTAAATAATCTTGTCTTCCTATTTATTGCAATCTATCCTTTCTGTAGATTTGATGTTGACCCTTAAAACCCTAATCTATAGCATTTAAATGTTTACCCACTGTAAGTTGTGTCTCGCTACCATAACCCAGAAAAGTTCAAATTACTTGCATATTGACAATTTTAATCAATACATATATCCTCTTGGATATGAAAGGGTGTATCTGCCACTTTGTAAAGTGGCAGATACACCCTTTTATATCCAAGGGGCGGATATGTCAATCTATCAAAATTAATGCTTATTTCCGCATCAGATTTTTCTTGTTTGAATGACGAATAAAATGACGAAAACGGTCACAGACGCTAATACCACTAAATTAAATAATTTGATATTCTACCCACTTGAAGTTGTGTCTCGCTACCCACAACTCCAAGTGAGTGAAAATAACTCATATTTGTGTGGTTTGAAACCAAACATTTACAAATCTTGATGTTTAAACACACATTTCATTTACAATAACTGTGAATTACCGGTTAACTTCCTAATAAAACAGATTATAATCGACTATAGTCATGCTTAGTGCTTTAAGGGCTCACCCTAGCCCAGTGTCCTGAATAGTCTTTTTATCATACTTATGAACCTGGAATCGGTAATGCAATTTGATGCGTCAAAAATCGAAAAATATTTCTATTTATGAAAAGTAGACATCTCCCACATTGAATTATTTATTGATGTGAGGACTTTTAAAAATGAGTACAAATGTATAAATACCCTCATACCGCTGGATTGTTTCTATTTTAATTTATTTAAAACTGGAATTCCTGACGCAACTTACAGCTTCAAATGATGAAAATTGAGTAATTTACCAGCATCTACCACAAACAATTTTAACAAGTTCAGTGACATTTCGTCCCCTCGGATATGAAAGGGTGTATCCGCGACTTCGCCAAGTGGTAAATACACCCTTTCATATCCATGGGGACGATTTTATTTGGTTTAAAACTTGCTTCAGCCGGGTAGGGTTCAGAGGGTTCAATGCTCATCTTAAGACATACAGGTCCAAAAGGTCAAGGGGTCACAGGGTTCAACGTTTCATCTTTTTTTACAGGACCGTATCCGTGCAAGGCCATCAATAAGATTCAGTGGAAAGCCAGCAAAGCGTGAGTGTGTTTCTGATGTTTTCTGATAATGGTAAGATACTAAGATTACTTAGATTTTATGGCTGTAGGTCACGCCATTTTTAATTTCAACGTTTTTTTCTCCATGTAGAGATTTCTGTGTTAAATTTGCACTTCTTGATGTTTTAGCACTCATTTCATTCCCAATAAAAATGTTTTGATCGGCTAATAAAGCAAATTAAAAATGACTTGGCTCTTAAATTTAAGGCATTATTCTCATGGCTCTCAATATGTTTTTCTGATAAAAACCCTTCGATATTTTTTATGCGTGTTTGTACACACTGCTATAAATTTGTCTCATTGTACACACTACTTTAGTTTCCTGTTACAAAGACCCTTTCATTATATTTCTGAGTGGCATGCCTCATTCACTTTGCTTTATTTTCCCGTTACAAAGACCCTTTTATTATATTTTCGGGTGGCATGCCTCTTTCACCTTGCTTTATTTTCCCATTAGAGAGAACCATTCATTTTATTTTTGGGTGGCATGCCTCGTTCACTTTGCTTTACTTCCCGTTACAAAGACCCTTTTATTATATTTTCGGGTGGCATTCCTCTTTCACCTTGCTTTATTTTCCCGTTAGAGAGAACCATTCAATATATTTTCGGCTGGCATGCCTCGTTCACTTTGCTTTATTTTGCCTTTACAAAGACCTTTTCATTATATTTTTTGGGACGTACACCACAGAGGTCCTTTGATTATATGTGCAGAAGGTATGCCTCGTTCACTTTGCTTTATTTTCCTGTTACAGAGATCCTTTCATTATATTTTCGGGTGGCATGCCCCGTACACACTGCGGGGACAGGAACACGGTCAGCGTGATGCAGGGAGGACTTCACACAGTGTTTGACTTCACGTCTCGTGTTGTGGACTTTTTCGTGATCAGCTCGTCTGATGATCTGGTCGACCAGGATAAAGTCGGTGAGTCTAGTGAGTTCTCAACATTCATATTCATTGACCCTTAACCTTTAAAGCGCTGTGATATTTTTGTATGAACCATGGAGATCAAAGGGTTTTTTTCAATTTAAAATAATCATAAATGACTTAGTTAGCTTTTCCCGCTTCATTTGAATACCTATGTTATGGGTCTGCGGCCATTATATATATTTTTCTCTTTCAGTGCGGGGAAGTCTTTATACATCAGAATCTGACATCTAGACTTCAGATTCCGACGTATAAAGATGGTCCCCGTGCTGGAAAGGTTAAATCGCCGCTACAGAATTTAAATTTTCACCCACTTGAATTGTGTCGCCCACAACTTGGAAGTGGGTGAAAATTACTCGTATTTGTTTAATTAATTTGATATCAAATATTTCTAAATCTTGGTGTTTAACCCTTTCAAGCCTGAATTTACCATTGTCATCCTCATCCACTACAAGCCGCGAATTGCTGTCGCAATTCTCGACTTGTAGTGGTTGAAGATGATTTGATGTGGTTTAAAAATTAAAGAAAATTACCACGTATTGGTAAACCAGTGTCATGGAAATTTACGTCCTAAAACCCCTGGTTGTAGGAAAATTAAGTCTGTTTTCAGGGATGTAAAATGATGCTTTAATGCATCGTGAGGACTTAAAGGGTTAAGAAGTCATTTCATTCCCAATAACAGTGATTTAACCTGCTAATAAAACAGGGTTGAGTGCAGTAAGGCGAGTTAAATCTGATGTGCTTTAGATTATACCATACAGTTACAAATAGGCGGCCATTGAAGCCACTGATGCTATACATTTTTTTGTGTTTCAGAATTTGACAACCCTCAGTCTCTGATCGTGTTGACGGAGGAGGAGATTGTAGGTGTAGATTTAGAGTCTGAGGGTTGGCAGTGTTACCAGCTGCCGTACATGTGTAGTCTACACTCCTCAGCCATCACGTGCTCCAACCATATCTCTAACATCCCGGAGACTCTGTGGACCAAGCTAAACGACGCCGGACAACAGCAATCCAGTGCCGTGTCCACCAGGGTGAGAGAGCTAATAGGATTTACTTTGCAATTAATGAAACCCTTGTGCTGCTGAATTCTTTGTTTCTATTTTCATCCCCCGCCTATAGGGGAAGGGGATTTTGGTTGCGCCTGCATTCCGTCTGTCCTCGGGCGTCACGACTTTAGTGGGCGCAAAAACTAGTGATCAATTTTTCTTGAAATTTTAACAGTAGGCCTATGTTCCTAGCAACATGGGGAAGTGCAAGTGATTTTTTAAAAAATGCCACTAGAATTCAAAATGGTCGCCAGAGGTTAATTCAATTTTTTTTGTGGGCACAAAAACTCAAAAAATAAAAAAACACAAAAATGTCAAAAATAATTCAAATTTTACAATCACATTACCCACCATATGGAAATGTGCAGGTGATTTTACTAAAATTTAAAATGGCCACCACTTTTTAAATATTTGTGACAGCAAAAACTGTAACCTAATTTATGGCGGGGGATGATACAGGACTTCAGGCCTCTTGTTCATTCATTTGAAGCTGGTGTTTCTGACACAATTTTCAGCCTCTAATAGTGAAAAATATTACTATTTATGAATTATTTATTTTAATGAATCTCCACCAATTTTTTTCCCCCGAACAGCCATAGTTCAAAGCCATCAATATTTTCCATTTTACAATACCAGAACATATTTTGCAGAAAGGTAAAGTGCAGTGGTATTTTGTGTAGGATAAAGCCCGAGGAGCTCTACATTCTTAGCTTTGAAGAAGGCCGAGGCAGAAGGACGAGGCCTTTTTCAAAGCTAAGAATGTAGAGCTCCAAGGGTTTTAACCAACCTAAAACACATCGACCATAGTGAAAATCCCTCGTAATCAACAGCTCGTTCACACCTGACTGATTATAGTACATATAGGCCTACCATGATAATTGGTCTGTACTTGATGAACAATAACTCTCCATTCCCGGCTTAGAATGCCGTGGTCGGACAAAGAAAATAATGTAGTGGTGTATTTTAAATGTTAAATAAAAAAGATTTATATACAGTCACATTAGCACAAGGGTTAGAAAGTATAACATTTGAGTGTTGTGCGGAAATACAGCATATAATATAAGGTGTGCGCCATTGATCATCATCAGTACGATATGCAAATTTGTCGCTACTACAATTTAGTTTTTACCGATACATTCTTCTTCTTATGTTGAAAGACCTGCACAATAAAGATATCTGAAATCAATGTTGCTGCACTAGGCTAAGTTATTAAATTTGTATTTGAATGTTTTTATTTCGTGTCACTAGGAATGGCCGATTCAGGGTGGAAGGAATATGATTGCAGATGCGAGTCCACGAGACCTGCTGTTAACGGGGTAAGTGATATAAACTGCACCAGTCTTGATTCTATGACAGTGTGAGCTGTATGGGGAGTACAGGCTTCTGATTTTTTTTATTAGTTTTTTTTTTTTTGGGGGGGGGGGAAATATTATTTAGGAAGACTGCCAAGCTTAGTTACTTAATGTTTCACAGGCCCTTATTCAACCCTAATTGAATGAGAATTAAATAACATCACATATTAACTCATTCCCACACATTACTAATATTGCATATTACCTCATCCACTTGGGTTCGAATATTAAATTGATATCATTTTTTTACCAATTCGTTTACATTGGGTGACTAATTCTCGTTCAAAAACATCGAAATCGGGAAAAATCGCTGGTAGTAACAAGGCATATGCTGCATTTGATAGCTCGCATGTATTTGGAACTCTCAGAGAGAAAATGAGGACTTAACATTTCCATGTGAAAATAGAAAAAAACCCAGACGTTTAAGCACCCTTTTTTATTTTTTATATTGATACAAGGTTCCCACGGTCATGGAAAATCATGGAAAATTTGGTAAAAAGTCATGGAAAAGTCATGGAAATTTGAGTTTTCACATATTTCTCTCGCATTTCTTTTGAGAAAAATATGTTGATTGGATAAACTTTTGCCACTCAATGATACTGACAATCTACCTATAACCCGCCGTCAAAATAACTTATCGCATGTTTTCGCCCATTTCTCAATCAATTCTCAACCGATTTTCATGAAATTTTGCAAGCACCATTTCCAAGTCATGCGGCGACTACCGTGAAATTGTCATGGAAAAATATTGTTTAGCTACTACAAAGTTAGACCATCTGGCATGTAATGCAATTCAGGGCTGAAAACAAATTTTTAAATTAAGTCAGCCCCTTTGTACACAGAGGTGGGGACATGTTTGTTTACATTTGTCTGCTCAGTGCACTGTTATGTCCGTCTGTCCAGCGGTATCTATTGCGCAGCCGCACCAGCAAACATGAGACGTTGACCCAGTGCTGTGCTAATGTTGGCCCACCATTTTCGACGCTGAGCCATTATTAGCCCAGTATTGGGGTGACGCTGAATGTGGGCCAGCGTCACAGACGGCGGGCCAACATTAACCCAGCTTTATTTTAATTAAAGCAACGTGCTGGTATAGCCATTGTGTACGAGACTGGCCAACATTTGGAGCGGTGTATGCTATCCATGTGCACAAAATCCTGCCAGAATGAAGTACTGGATGGATACTGGCCAGCATTGGCGACGCTGGCCCAACATTTAGCAAGCATTGGGTCGGTGTAGGCTTGTACTCGCCACCAGCATGCCCCGCTAACTCGATATATTAAGCCAGGGTTCCCACGGTCATGGAAAATCATGGAAAACCATGGAAAATGAAAAAAAAAATCCAGGCCTGGAAAAGTCATGGAAAATGAAAATTTGGTAAAAAGTCATGGAAAAGTCATGGAAATTTGAATTTTCACATATTTCTCTCGCATTTCTTTTGAGAAAAATATGTTGATTGGATAAACTTTTGCCACACAATGAAACTGACAATCTACCTATAACCCGCCGTCAAAATAACTTGTATCGCATGTTTTCGCCCATTTCTCAATCAATTCTCAACCGATTTTCATGAAATTTTGCAAGGACAATTTCCAAGTCATGCGGCGACTACCGTGAAATTTTCATTGAAAAATATTGTATAGCTACTACAAAGTTAGACCATTTGGCATGTAATGCAATTCAGGGCTGAAAACAAATTTTTAAATTAAGTCAGCCCCTTTGTACACAGAGGTGGGGACATGTTTGTTTACATTTGTCCGCTCAGTGCACTGTCATGTCCGTCTGTCCAGCGGTATCTATTGCGCAGCCGCACCAGCAAACATGAGACAGTGCTGTGCTAATGTTGGCCCACCATCTTCGACGCTGAGCCAACATTAGCCCAGTATTGGGGTGACGCCTAATGTGGGCCAGAGTCACAGACAGCGGGCCAACATTAACCCGGCTTTATTTTAATTAAAGCAACGTAACGTGCTGGTATAGCCATTGTGTACGAGACTGGCCAACATTTTGGGCGGTGTATGCTATCCATGTGCTCAAAATCCTGCCAGAACGAAGTACTGAATGTATACTGGCCAGCATAAACGACGCTGGCCCAACATTTAGCAAGCATTGGGTCGGTGTAGGCTTGTACTCGCCACCAGCATGCCCCGCTAACTCGATATATTGAGCCAGTGCTGGTTCAATGCTGGTCCACCGTCTACGATGCTGGCCCAACTTTAAACCAACTATTTCTCATGTTACCTTGGGAATGCACTGCCAGACCCGTAGCCCATCAAACACGAGGTGTTGAACCAGTGCTGGTTTGAAGCTGGGCCTGCATGGCAGACGGTGGGCCAGCATTGGACCAGCATTGGGTCAACGTCTCGTGTTTGCTGGGAGAGTTGACAAGCCACATTGTGTTTTGCACATCGCCGTGGTTTCAAAACAGAATAATAAATTCTGCTTAATACAGAATCTCAGGCCAGTTGGGGTAGTGAATGACATTTGTTGTAATCCTGTAACGTGACATTTCAGTGTGAAGATATTAAAATTGTTGCCAAACTGATTGAGCCTGAAGACGATTTAGTTACTGTAGATATAAAAAACGGGTTCCACCACAACAAAATGCATAGACTCTACTGTCCACAGTGGTCACTTAAGAACATAAATCACAAAAGCCATTGGCAGCACATCCATTAGCTATCAACCTTTATCGTTATGCTGCTGGGAGACACCAAAAACTAGACCCTCCTAGTTTACCCAGTTTAATTGGTTTAAAGAGGGACGTCGTAATTACAAATTTACTACATGTCAAATAGTCTAATTTTTGAACTATGTTATATTTTTTGATGAAAATTTACGGTAGTCGCTGCGTGACTCGAAAATAGTCCTAGCAAAATTTCTTCAAAATGGGTTGAGAATTGACTGAGAAATCAGCGAAAAACATGCGATAGACATTAATCTGACGACTGGTATAACGCACTGTAAACTTTCCCATGGTACGGGTGTGAGGGAGAGGGGTCGTCAGACCGCCTCAACACCCGCTGGGTACGGATATGCTTTATAAAGTCGTTTTAGATCGGGTCGCTGGGGTAGTGGAGGCTGTACATCTGTATATTTTGTTAGTTTCGAAGTCATGGAATTCTGAAAAAATGGTCATGGAAAGTCATGGAAAAGTCATGGAATTTCATCTCCGGATGTCTGTGGGAAACCTGTGATAGAGTATGTCATGATGATTAAAAAAATATATAGGTTTGTATAGATATTTTCATTAAAAAAATGCTGGGAGGCCCGAGCGTATGGGTCATAATACATGTAAGTCCATGGGAGCGGTATTATGTGTGGTGAGACGTTATTACCTAATTCCCACACATTACTAATATTGCATAGTACCTCATTCCCACGCATTACTAATATTATGTATTACCTCATTCCCAGACATTACTAATATTGGTTATTACCCCATTCCCAGACATTACTAATATTGTGTATTACCTCATTCCCACACATTACTAACTATTGTGCATCACCTCATTCATACACATTACTTGAAATATTTTTACATAAACCATGGAAACCAATGTTTTTTTCAATTTGAAATCATCATAAATGTCTTAGTTAGCTCTTCTCGTTTCATTTGAATACCTATGTTATGGGCCTTTGGGCATTATAAATAAGGCCCGTCCTTAGACTTTAGAATCTGACATCTAAAGACAGTTCCCATGCTGTAAGGGTTATGTTATAGTGGGTCTGATGTTGGCCCCTCAGGTTAGGCTTTACTCGTCAAGTCTCTCTGAAAATCTGCTAAGGCTTGGACTAATCATTTTGAATTTGAGTCACTTGAAGCTGTCTCGCTACGCCGATCCACAACTTCAAATGACAGAACATTTTTCATTTATCATGCGAAAGACAAGTCACAGCACAAGTATGTCTCATTGTGACAAATTTAAAAAACATCTCACTTCAAAGAACTGGTTACAGGTGCTGGGATTGCCCCGTTAGTGTATGGTTTATAATATCTTTCTTTTTTTCGGCCATGAGGACGGCTTGGTCCGGTTCTTGGATTTCCCAGTTAGTGTATGTCTGATAATATGTTATTGTTTTTTTCAGCCATGAGGACGGCTCGGTCAGGTTTTGGGATTGCTCGTCTGTTTCTCTGAAGCTTCTCTATAAGATGACTACGGCCAACATGTTCGGTGATGCTGCCGGAGCCGACCATTCCAGCGGCGACGCTGATGAAGAGTGGCCTCCATTTCGAAAGGTTAGATTGAAATATATTTACCAGAATTGTCGCTAGATAATTTGACTTGTGTTGTAAATTCTTTAACGTTTGTAATACCTAGAACCACCCCACAAATTAAAACCTGCCATGAGAAACATCCCTCATGGAGATCGCCCTGCTATTGAAGACCACCTGTCTCTTCTCCTGTGATTTAGGGCTTGTCACCCATAACAGACTCCACTGTAAGATAAATGACAATAAAAGTATGACAATTTCATAGACAAAATGATCGCTTACGAATTCACTCGCTTTTTTAGCTTGACTTCTAAACTTAAAAAAAATGTGTTGCAATTGAATTTCGGCGCCGTCGGTGTCAGCATCGCTGTTGACATTTCCTTGTGGTCGCTATAACTTCAAAAGTTTTTCATGTATCCTGCTCAAATTTGTTCTGCATGTTGATAATAACCAGTTCTCGGATAAGTTCAATGATAGCTGAAAAATCATATTTTGCGTTGTTGTTTTTTTAAGTTCAATGATGATCTTGTTATTTTTAAGTCTTGATGCTTCATATCTCTTATTATGTCTTGTTTTACTGCAGCTGGGGACGTTTGACCCTTACATATCTATTGTTACATCTTGTTTTACTACAGGTGGGGACGTTTGACCCTTACAGTGACGACCCTCGTCTGGCGTTACAGAAAGTTCTGCTCTGCCCGCTGAGCGAGACGCTGGTGGTGGGGGGTACCGCTGGCCAGGTGGCCGTGTTTCAGCTCGAGCGCGTCCAGAGACAGCTGACAATCAGCGTCACACCCACTAACATCGTCAAGGATCACGATAACTTTGTGTGGAAGGGTCATGAGTCGCTGCCGGTGAGGGGAGGGGAGATTGATTTCGCGGCCGGTTTCCAGCCTGTGTCTGTGATGCAGCTCTACCCGCCGGCCGCCTGCACCGCCCTCGCTCTACACTCTGAATGGCAACTGTAAGTAGGAAATAGGTTCTAACCTTTAACTCTTATAACGCTGAAATACTATCATACAAACCATGGAGACCAAATTTTTTTTTAAATTGGAAATCATCATATACGTCTTATTTGGCTCTTTTCGCTTCATTTGAATACCTATGTTGTGGGTCTACGACCTTTAAAAATATTTTAATTTATTCATTGGAGGGATTGTCTTTAGTCTTCAGAATCTGACGTTTACAGACATCCCTCTAAAGATGATCCCTTTGCTGGAAGGGTTAAAGCACTAAGTTCTGTTATTTAATTTTTTACCCACTCGAAATTATGTCTCGCTAAAGCAACCCTCAACTTCAAGTGCGTAGAAAGTACTCGTATATAGGTCTACAATTTCAATGAAAACATTTGCCAATCCAGCAAATTTAACACTAACTTTTCCTTGAAATTTTCTTGCTTGGAGAACAAATAAAAAGGCTGAAAAGAGCAACAGATGCAATTAGCACTTAACCGTGAAAGAGCTAAATTAAATAATTTAAATTTTCAGCCACTTGAAGTTGTGTCTCGCTACCGCGACCCACAACTTCAAGTGGCTGAAAATTTTGATTAACCCTTATCACCCTCTGTAGACCTGTCATGCAGATACTCTCCCTTACATAGTGTCATGCCTGATACTCTCTCTAACATGGTGTCCTGCTTTCTAATGAGCCATCAACAAACCCATATGACGAACAGAAATTCACAGTTTTCGCATATTTACATATGCTAAAGATGTTCAATTTTTTTATTAGATACTTTATGAATAGCTGTTGTACCACCTTGCAAACGCATGTACGAGCTGAAATCAATTTGGTGTGTTCATTAGGTGAAATAGACGCCTGCTCACGAAATATTGGAATAAAAATTGACACGTTTATTGATTTTATTTCAACATGGATAAACCTACCGCTTCAAACAATCGTCTGAAAATACTTTATCGTTCAATACATCAAATCGATATACCACTTGCTCAAATATTATCCTCCAAATCCACGATATCCAGCAAAGTATTATCAGAAAGGGTCCTGCTTTCTAACAATGCCATTTGAGATATGTCCTGCTTTCTAAGATCAAGTATCCTGCTTTCTAAGGAGCAAAGTGCTACAGTTGATATGACAAATAAGTATAAATTTGCGAGTATTCTTACTATCTATATTAATCATTCAGCGCGGACAGAAGAGGCTGACACCATTAGGATGGTTTACAGCATGGTGGCGCCAGAGTATATGATCACAAGCTACAAAGAGAGCCAAAGTTAAATTACGCATCCATAAGTCTTAGTGGAAAAGGAAGGTTCTGTATCATGGGATGGCTTCTATTCTGCCGTACAAAGCCAAAAGGCGGTATCTGCTTACTTGTAAAGTGAGCAGATAGTGACTTTTGGCTTTGCATAATAGTAATGTGTTCTAATAGATATGTAAACTGTGATCAAATACATTTTAGAATAGTCTACTTAACTTTATTAAATTGCAGATTTAAAAATAGGTTAAGATGGTTATATAGGTTTAGTCTATAATAGTGTAGGCCTATTTTGATGGGCCTGTCGTATCTTGGCCAATATGTGTTTTTGTTATTTGGCCCTTTATATCGATGAAAAAGGCATAATAGATTTGTTGTCGGTATATCCTATATGTTCTAAAGCGTTAAAACGACAAAAACATTTTTGATCTCGTTATAATGACTTATAAGTCGTTAAATCGACTTAGTATAAGTCGTTATAACGACTTATAAGTCGTTAAATAGATTTAAACTAGGTTGTTATAACGACTTATAATTTGTTTAATCGACATTGTATAAGTCGATATAACGACTTATAAGTCGTTAAATCGAGTTAGTATATGTCGTTATAACGACTTATTAGTCGTTAAATTGACTTAAGCTAGTCTTTATAACGAAAGCTACAAGTCGTTATAACGAATTATAAGTCGTTAAAAATTGACTTACTATAAGTCGTTATGATGACTTTAAGTCGTTATAACGACTTTGCACAAGTCGATTTAACGACTAATAAGTCGTTATAGCGACTAATACTAGGTCGATTTAACGACTTATAAGTCGTTATAAAGATTTTTACTAATTCCATTATAAGTCCTTATAACGACTCAGTTAAAGTTGATTTAACGACTTGTAAGTCATTATTTATAACGAGATAAAAAATATTTGTTTCATTTCGTTTCAACGCTCCCGTATATATGAGTGTGGCGTTTGCAAGGCAAAGTGGGGACAGCTTCAATGTTGTGCCAGCTGTCGCGATTGTGGCCCAGTATTGAGACAGTGTTGGCTAAATTTATCGAGTCAGGGGATGTGTTGGCTTCGGCTACACGTGTTTCTGACGCTGGAATCATAATCTAGGCCTAATCAAATTTGACATTTTCAGCGTGCCACCGAGCCACGACCAGTTGAAATTATGCGCGGATAAATGGTGCTGTTGTAGTCTATACCCAGAGTCTATAAGCCTACACACATATTGTTTTAACATAAGCATAATGCCTAGTTAGGCCTACAGTTAGGACGTGACTGATATTGAAAGGTTACAAAGATACACAAAAAAACCGACGAACTCCATTACTTAAGATGCTAGTTATGATGCGCATGCAGGTGGGTTTGCAACATGAGCTCAACGATCCAGTCGGTTTAGTTTACACCCCAGTAATATTTAGTTTAATTTGTATTATATATTTTAAGCAATACTGGTTGCCATAATCTATAAATATCACACACTCGCAACACCCAGCGAAGTATACATAGGGGGCCTCAGGTAGGCCCATCTGTAGTATCGGCCTCTTCTGTGAAACTCAATAACTTTGATCCATAATATTTACTTATGACGGACTCCTTTCCTTAAGATGTTTGTGTGCGCATCAGTTGTTGCAGTATAATTATGTAATGATGATTTACAACCTTTTTCAAATTGCCAATACCCAACTGCAACAGTTATATCGTGATATTGTTGTATTGAGCAGATCGCTTAGAAAGCAGGACATACTTGCTCAATGTAATGTTAGAAAGCAGGACAATGATTGTTAGAAAGCAGGACCCTTTCTGAGAATACTTGCTGGATATCGTACATTTGGAGGATAATATTTGAGCAGGTGGGAAATCCATTTGATGTATTGGATAATAATGTATTCTCATACGATTTTTTGACGCGGCAGGTTTATCCATGTTGAAATAAAATCAACAAAGGTGTCAATTTTCATGCCGATATTTCCTGAGCAGCCGTCTATTTCACCTTATAAACACACAAAATCGATTTCAATTCCTTCATACGTTTTCAAGTTGGTACAACAACTATTCGTAAAATATATAATAAAAAATTGAACACTTTTAGCATATGTAAATATGCGAAAACTGTGAATTTCTGTTCGTCATATGCGCTTGTTGATGGCTCATTAGAAAGCAGGACACCATGTTAGAGAGAGTATCACGCATGACACCATGTTAGAGAGAGTATCTGCATGACAGGTCTACAAAGGGTGCTTATCCTACTTAATTGCGTGTTGTTGACATTAGGTCTATCACGGGGAATGAATGGAGTTACTCTTCCTATTGTTATTCTGGGGACTATCCGACCCGAAGATAGCAGAGCTGCGCGAAATGCCAGCATTAAATTGCACAGCGAAACCCAAGTCTCCGGCCGTTTGGGCATGTCTGGGGGTAGATCCCCTAGACATGCCCAGAACCCCTTATCGGGTGAGCAAAGGAAAATGCTTTCAAAAACCCACCATGCCCTATCATCCTCACATCATCATCTGTACATCATTCATCTCATCAACGTTTTTATCGTATTACAATGTCACTTGAAAGTCCATTTGTGCCGAAAAGTGATGTAAAGCAATGATTTACTACTACTACTACTATCCTACTTGATTAATTTAATTGTTTAAAATATTCACCCACTTGAGGTTGTGTCCCGCTAACGCGATCCACAACCTCAAGTGGTTGAAAATTACTCATATTTGTTTAATTTGAGACCAAACATTTACAAATCTTGATTTTTAAACACCCTTTTCATTCCCAATATGAGGGATTTGGTCGACTAATAAAACAGGTTAAAAACGACAATAGTCGTGATCAGCAGGAGGAGGGTTAGTATAAATAATAAAGATGCCTAATTAATCCAGCCATGTTTTGGATGCTACAATCAATGCTGGCTTTGTGGTCTATGTAGAATATCTTTTTTTAATATATACTTGTTTTGTATGCAGGGCTGCAGCAGGCACAGCGCATGGTTTCGCTGTTGTAGATTATGTGCAGAAGAAAGAAGTAGAGACCAAGTGTACTTTAAATCCAAATGGTAGCTATCAAAACTATACTTTGTGTAAAAAAAATATCTTGATAATTAAAGCTCAATGTGTTAATTAATGATCGACGTTAGAATTAAATCCTTTAGACCCCTAAATATATTTGTATAAAAAAGTTGTTTTCTGATTTGGAAACTTTTCACGAATATGAGAATTCCTGAATTTTCATTTTTCTTCAGTAGCGCTATTATAATAATCATTTTCGCGAGATTCTTGAATTCGCGAATTTGTCTACCTCGCGAAATTCGCGAAAATTAAAACCTCACGAATATTACCAGATATACAGTATTCAAAATCAATTTGAAGCTGGAAATTTTGTCAGATTCCAGTTTCAATTACATGGAAAAATGGTGAAGCAATCAGGCTGGTGCTTTAATAATTATTAGAATACTGCTTAGATGTCTGGGATAAATTATATTTGAAACGTCATTTATTTGTATTTTTGCAGATATGACTGGCACGGCAGACAGTGCGATGTCTCGTCGTAAATCATTCAAAAAGTCTCTTCGTGAGTCGTTCAGACGTCTGAGGAACAGGCGTTCCCAGGCGGCCGGTGGGCGTAACAAGAGACATCGAGGAGATGACACACACTCTACAGACAGATCGTGAGGGCATATGTTAATCCTTTACCCTTATACCTCGGAACATGGCTATCGTCGGCATTAGTCCTTAAATTCTTTACTTTGCTTTACTCTGAGCCTAGCAGTACTGGGTTTGACTATGAGCCTAGGAGTAGTTGGTATGAATCTCTCTGTTGCTGAATTATTTCCTCATAGTACACAATTAAAACACTGACCCTAACTATTCAAATGCATGGAAGAAAAAATAAGTGATAAGAAAAAAATAACTTTTTCCATAGTTGAATGGTCACCAAAATCTTTTTTGTCCCCTATATACTTCATGCCCACATACTGATTACTATTTGTGCTTTGTTTATTTTAGGGAAGGTGGTCGTTCAGGTGGCGCCTCTATTGAGAATTCTCCACGTCGTGCTGATCCGGGTGCGTCCCCAGCGGCGGCAGCTGCGGAGGCTGGAGCCCGACCCGTAGAGAGAGCCATAGAGGCACGGTCTACTGACGACGCCATGGCCTCCATGGTCAGACATATCTACTTCACCGACACATTCCTCCTCAACGGTCAGTTTGGAGGATAATACCATTTTTCATTTATTTTACATTCAGCTGCTCATTAGACCTTGATTAATAGTATAATTTTGCATTTCTTTTATGTTTGATATGGTTCCACTGATGTCGACTATACTAGCTAGTGTCCACCATGCTACTATAATCCTCAATTAACATTAAAGCCTATTTGTCGCACTGTTACTTTATAAGATTTACAGCGTCTTACTTCTCGCTTTTTTTCCAGCTCACGACCACCAGGCCACCATGTGGGTCGGGACTAATGCCGGCACAGTCTATGCCTATCAGATCCAGTTACCCCCATCAGAGAAGCGCGAACGAGAACAAGTCACCTGCCAGCTCGGTAAGTGATACCTGTGATTAAATAAATTACATCCATAGTTTGATTAATTGCTGATATATAAGCCATGAATATACCCAGCAAATAAAAAGATTTTGATCATTGTTGGTCTATGTTAAAATTAATTTTGATAACCTTTTATGATTTCTAGAAGATATTATTAGCCACATTTCTGCGTTTTGATTATGCTACAAATTAATGGGCATGAACTTGATCCGTGTTGCTCATTTTAAATTTGAGAAAAATTAAATGGAACTGTCAACAACACCCACTCACTCAACGGAATATATATGTATATATATATTCCGGAGATTCAGTTGAAGCATCGAGCCCGTGTGTTATCTATCTGTGTTATGTTTTATAGCTAAGGAGATTCAGTTGAAGCATCGAGCCCGTGTGTTATCTATCTGTGTTATGTTTTTCAGCTAAGGAGATCCAGTTGAAGCATCGAGCCCGTGTGTTATCTATCTGTGTTATGTTTTATAGCTAAGGAGATTCAGTTGAAGCATCGAGCCCGTGTGTTATCTATCTGTGTTATGTTTTATAGCTAAGGAGATTCAGTTGAAGCATTGAGCCCGTGTGTTATCTATCTGTGTTATGTTTTATAGCTAAGGAGATTCAGTTGAAGCATCGAGCCCGTGTGTTATCTATCTGTGTTATGTTTTATAGCTAAGGAGATTCAGTTGAAGCATCGAGCCCGTGTGTTACCTATCTGTGTTATGTTTTTCAGCTAAGGAGATTCAGTTGAAGCATCGAGCCCCCGTCTTATCTATCTGTGTGATTGATCGTAATGCTCATCCGCTGCCTGGAGCTCTGGAGGTTCAACATGAGAGAGCTAAGCCACCAGACATGACCGGCAGTCACCAGGTCGTCATCTGCTCAGAGGAACAGTTCAAGGTCAGATTATAAAACAATGTGAACATTTCAAGTCAGAATATAAAGCAATGTGAACAGTTCTAGATTAAATTATAAAGCAACGTGAACTATTGAGGGTCAGATTATAAAACAATGAGAACTGTTCAGGGTCAGATTATAAAACAAGGTGAATTATTCAGGGTCAGATTATAAAACATTGCCAACAGTTCAAGGTCAGATTATAAAGCAACACAACAGTTCAAGGTCAGATTATAAAGCAACACAACAGTTCAAGGTCAGATTATAAAGCAACACAACAGTTTAAGGTCAGATTATAAAGCAACACAACAGTTCAAGGTCAGATTATAAAGCAACACAACAGTTCAAGGTTAGATTATAAAGCAAAACAAACAGTTCAAGGTCAGATTATAAAGCAACACAACAGTTCAAGGTCTAATTATAAAACAACAAAGGTCAGATTATAAAACAACACAAACAGTTCAAGGTCAGATTATAAAGCAACGATTGTACAATGTTTGTGAGAGATTGTATTTCCTGACTTTTGTAGGATTTCGAGATAAATCAATGCTGATTTAATGTTGATCCATCATCTGCGACGCTGGCCCAACATTAACCCAGCACCGGGTAAATGTCTGGTGTTTGCTGGGTTCACATCTGATGTTCTGAATAACAATTTACACCATTTGAGACGCGCAATTAATAGCACACAATTTTAACATAGGTGTGCGGGCACGAATATGTATTAAAACACAAGCCCATGTACCTTGTGAAACAGTTGGATTCACTCATGAGGTTGAAAGCTACTTATACACTGATCTAGCAAATTTGATGCCCATTTATTCTTTTAAGTTTAATTTAGGTGTTAGCCCTTAGAACACTGATGTCGACAACAGTAATATTCCTGTTTTTTAATGAGCTAGTGTCTAACCAGGTTCTAAAAGAGAAATTGCTTTTAAATCTGTGATATTAAGAATTTCTTCAACCTATATTTTACAAATCCAAGTAATTTTCTGTCACTTGAAGTTGTGGATCGCAGCAGAGAGACACAACTCCAAGTGACTGAAAATTTAAATTGAATTCCTCAGAACTCTGGTGGTTAAGAGATTTTAAAGATTTTTAAAAATTTCCAAATCTGACTGGTAACCTTTGTTGCATGAATTAGAATGAACAGGGTTAATTTTTTGTTATTTGCAGCTTTTCACTCTGCCCAATCTAAAAGCTCATCACAAACACAAACTGACGGCACACGAGGGAACCAAGGTCAGGAAAGTGAGCTTCATCAACTTCAGGAGTCGAAGCGGTGAGTAGGGCCTGTCAACTGTATTGAAGCCCTCAATTTAAAAAAATGTTGTAGTTGTGTCTCGCTACTCGTAACCTTGACCCACAAGTGGCTGAAAATTACGGATTTTTGTTTAATTTGAGACCAAACATTTTCAAATCTCATGTTGGAACACTCATTTCATTCTCACAATGATTAAATAAAACAGATAAAAACGTCTCTAATCATGTGTGGTGTACAATACTTTAAACCCTCACGATGCATCAAACACCTTAAAACAGAAGGAGAATAGAAGCAAACAATAGAGCAGGACAAGGGTTAAAACGCATCTCATATTGTATAATAATGTCTCCCCTCTCACAATATAGGTGGGGACATGTTGCTTCACCTCTCTAGGCTCTGTCTGTCACGTTCTGTGAGTCTTGTCTGTCCCATTCATTTCTGCCAGCTCTTTCTATCATGCAGGTGGTCAAACACGAGACTTTGACCCAATGCTGGACTAATGTTGGCCCACCATCTACGACACTTATCCAACATTAGCCCAGTATCGAGTTACTGTGTCGTGTTTGGCACCACACTGAATGTGGGCCAGCGTCACAGACGGCGGGCCAACATGAACCCAGCCTTGCTTCAAAGCATCGTGCCGTGCCAGCATGAAGTACTGACTAGGGCTGAATGGATACTGGCCAGCACCTGTGAGGTTCAGTGTCGGATTGTACTCGCCTCCAACTGTAACCCAGCAAACACGAGACGTTGACCCAATATTGGTCTAATGCTGGCCCATGGTCTGCGACGCTTTCCCAGCATCAAACCAGCACTGGTTCAACGCCTCGTGTTTGCTGGGAAGCACTACCAGACCAGTGTGATATATATTGGTCACGTCGCAGATGGTGGGCCAGCATTGGACCAGCATTGGGTCAACGTCGTGTTTGCTGGGAGTGTTGACAAGCCACATTGTATTTTGCACATCGGCGTGGTTCCAAAACGGAATTATAAATTACGCTTAATACATAGTCTCTACTGTCCACAGGAGCCATTTAATAACATTAATTACAAAAGCCATTGACACTACATCTTCATGTATTAGCTATCAACCTTTATGGTTATGCTGCTGGAGGGGAGACATCTCCAGTTTTTTGTTTACAAAAAACTAGACCCTTCTTGTTCTTTTTTATTTAGATGAGAGATATTCGGAGAGTGACTTGGTTTGTTTGACCAATCAGGGCGAGATACAGATCTTCTCCATGCCAGGACTCAGACGTCAACTCAAAACCGACTGTATACAGAAAGAAAATGTTGTGTAAGTTATAAAACTGATGTGTTAGTTATGGGGTCTATTTCTAAGGCTACTCAGATGACAATTAACCCTTTCAAGCCTGAGTTTACCATTGTCATCTTCATCCACTACAAGCCGTGAATTGCTGTGGCAATTCTCGACTTGTAGTGGATGAAGATGATTTGATGTGGTTTAAAAATTAAAGAGAATTACTATGTATTGGTAAACCAGTTTTATGGAAATTTTCGTTATAAAATCCCTAATTGTAGGAAAATTAAGTCTGTTTTCAGGGATGTAAAATGAAGCTTTAATGCATCGTGAGGGCTTAAAGGGTTAATGCTCAGTTCACCTTAACCATCACACATGCTGCAAAAAAGATGTCCCTCTAAGTAATATCTGCCAAGTTTTTTCTTCAAAAAAACAAACTGATGAATAACTGATATTAAAAGCCATTATATTACAAAATCAGTCAGTTAGCTATCTTTAAAGCGCAAACAGAACGACACCAAAATGTAAGTGAAATTTTTTTTTTTTTTTTTTTTTTTTTTAAGAATTTACTCGGCGACCACAGCAGGCTGTGCTTGGTTTATTTTAGCAGTGTAAGGGTTAAAATTTTCTTGTATGAGGGATAAAAAAAAGGCCAAAAACGGGTATAGATGCGATTAGCACTTTAAGGGGTAAGTCATGTATGTATTCATCAGTAGCTTGACTATATTCCTTAGGAACTCGACCATTAACATGGTTAATGCCATACAATTCACCTCACCTGAAAATGTGTTTTATTATGAATTTTTCAACTGAGAACTCATCTCAAATTTTAGAGAATAATATTTGTCATTTAACCCTTACAACGCTGGAATATTTTTGTATAAACCATGGAAACGAAGAGGTTCTTTCAATTTGAAATCATCATGAATGTCTTATTTGAATACCTATGTTATGGGTCTACATCCGTTATAAATATTTAAATCCTTTCAGCGCGGGGACCGTCTTTATACGTCAGAATCTGACATATAAAGACTGTCCCCGCGCTGAAAGGGCTAATCACAAGTGGAGAATATATTACAGTTGTATAAATTATTTTGATAAAGTAGTCTGATCCATGCCTTTTTCTGTTATAAGTTGTATTTTTATATCTTATTTTAAAGCCTTTCCTTCTAATTATTATGTGACAATTCTATATGTGGTTGTTTTCAGCGGAATCGTATCATCAGTTTTTGCCGCTAATGGAGAAGGTTTCTTCCTGAATTCGCCATCAGAGTTTGTTCGTTTCTCGTTATCTGCTCGGTTTATTCCGGAGCCTGCGTGTCGCCTGACAGTAGCACCCATAGTGAGGGTAGAACTTGCAACGCCCGTCACTGACGTGCCTGATGACTGTGTGCTGGTGGAGACGCCTGAACCTGAAAGACAACCAAGTCCTATGTATGTACTAATACACTGATTGTCATATTAACACCACGTATGTACTAATACACTGATTCTCATATTAACACCACGTATGTACTACATGTAATACACTGATTCTCATATTAACACCACGTATGTACTAATACACTGATTCTTATATTAACACCACGTATGTACTACATGTAATACACTGATTCTTATATTAACACCACGTATGTACTAATACACTGATTCTTATATTAACACCACGTATGTACTAATACACTGATTGTCATATTAACACCACGTATGTACTAATACACTGATTCTCATATTAACACCACGTATGTACTAATACACTGATTCTCATATTAACACCACGTATGTACTAATACACTGATTCTCATATTAACACCACGTATGTACTAATACACTGATTCTTATATTAACACCACGTATGTACTAATACACTGATTGTCATATTAACACCACATATGTACTAATACACTGATTCTCATTTTAACACCACATATGTACTAATACACTGATTCTCATATTAACACCACGTATGTACTAATACACTGATTCTTATATTAACACCACGTATGTACTAATACACTGATTGTCATATTAACACCACGTATGTACTACATGTAATACACTGATTCTCATATTAACACCACGTATGTACTAATACACTGATTCTTATATTAACACCACGTATGTACTACATGTAATACACTGATTCTCATATTAACACCACGTATGTACTAATACACTGATTCTTATATTAACACCACGTATGTACTACATGTAATACACTGATTCTCATATTAACACCACGTATGTACTAATACACTGATTGTCATATTAACACCACGTATGTACTACATGTAATACACTGATTCTCATATTAACACCACGTATGTACTAATACACTGATTCTTATATTAACACCACGTATGTACTACATGTAATACACTGATTCTTATATTAACACCACGTATGTACTAATACACTGATTGTCATATTAACACCACATATGTACTAATACACTGATTCTCATTTTAACACCACGTATGTACTAATACACTGATTCTTATATTAACACCACGTATGTACTACATGTAATACACTGATTCTCATATTAACACCACGTATGTACTAATACACTGATTCTTATATTAACACCACGTATGTACTACATGTAATACACTGATTCTCATATTAACACCACGTATGTACTAATAAACTGATTCTTATATTAACACCACGTATGTACTACATGTAATAAACTGATTCTTATATTAACACCACGTATGTACTAATACACTGATTCTCATATTAACACCACGTATGTACTAATACACTGATTCTCATATTAACACCACGTATGTACTAATACACTGATTCTCATATTAACACCACGTATGTACTAATACATTGATTGTCATATTACCACTAAATACAACTATAATCATTTTCAAACATTCTAATTACCACTTCAAATAACAGATTTTTGGTGGAGACACAACTTCTCAAGTCCATTTTTCGCAAATAAGTTGTGTCTCACTATCTAAATCTTCAGAGGACCGAGCTCAGAGGCACATGATGTTATAGTCTGATTACAAACTGTTCCATTTGCATTATGAACTGATAAAACACTTTATTATAAATGTATGTAACAGTACCATGATCTGTTTACATCATATACAAACCGATCACTATTGTACTGGTTTTATCTTATTTATTTAGGATCAGGGGCCATCCCACTAAGAATCTTAATCATTTCCATTCGAAAAGTTAGGATAAATCTTAACTTTTCTAATGAAGAAAAAAAATTAAAATAAAATAATTTTAGGATTATAAGTGGGATGCCCCCTGATATCAGTCTGTATCTGTCACTATATATCTCTGTCTATATCCCTCAGTATGTACCTCTTTTTTTATGTATTCTATTTTTTTTATTTCACATTACGTTGAATTTTATGATTATCGTTACATTTTGTTTGTGTCAGTGTCGGCGAGGTGGATGGCGCGGCTGGTGACACTGACTCACACAGAGCAGATGACAGTGTCGCTGAGGCCGGCAATGATTCCCTGGCTCAAGGTGACATCACTGTGGACAGCGTTAAAGTACATATGAGGTAAGGTTACCTTATTAACCCTTACAGCGCTGAAATATTTTTGTATAAACCATGGAGACAAAGACCCCTCAGCCATTAAGGCTGTGGGGTATAGTGATCACCAGAGGCGGGCGGTCTGGCGGGCGGGCGCTCAGTCAGAAATTCAACTCTTACTAAAAAGTTAACTGATACATTTTGTTTATTTTTGACAGACATGACCTATTTGCCTGGGCAATTCATCCCATTTTTTTTTTTTTTGGCACCAAGCCATAAGTGGCCATTTTCCAAGATGGCCGCCCAAAAAGCTTGTGGGCATGATAACTTATGAACCGTTTGTTGGATTGCATTCAAATTCGGTATGGTAATTCTCTAGGTATTTTTGATAATCTAATTAACTATTGGAATAAATCCATTAAAAACAAAATGGCTGCCGCAAAAAAAAATTACATGGTGGTGTGGGTCATTTTCTTCTCATTATTTCTTGATAATAATGGACACAGCCTACGGCTGAGGGGTCCTGCTATCAATTGATGGCTATTTTTTCATTTTGAAATCGTAGGGTGAGCAGTGCTGTCTATGGTACTGTGCTCTATAAAGAACCTTTCTGTTGGCCAAAATAGCTTTCAATCAATCAATCTAATTTAACTTATATAGCGCCCTCTCGAGAAAACTAATCAAGGCACTGGTTAACACTAATATATTATATGTAATATATAAGGTGTACTTAGCACTTTGTAAAGTGGCAGACAGACCCTTTCAATTCCATGGAGATGATTACATGTGGAAGTGATTATTTATTTTTATATTGTTTCATCTAGCCATTTTCGAAATGGATAGATAAAACACTGAAAATCCATATCATTTTTTATTATTTCTAGTGAGGAATCAGGGCGGTCGATGGAGGTAGTAGAGAGCAGTAGTAGTGTGGTGACAAAGACGGTAGTGACAAGAACGGTGGTGTCTGAGAGCACGGCAGACGGCACCGTCACCAGCGAGTCAACAACCGTAGAGCAGTCTACAATGTCAGCTGGAGATCCTGGGGTCAGTGACGGCGGGGCAGCTAGCGGTAAGCAATAAAGCTAGAATAAACAAAACTAGAACAGTCTACAATGTCTGCTGACCAGCTGGGGGTCAGTGACGACGGGGCAGCCAGTGGGGCAGTTAGCTGTAACCTAAAAAAAAAAAAAACTAGAACAGTCTACAATGTCTGCTGACCAGCTGGGGGTCAGGGACGGCGGGGCAGCCAGTGGGGCAGTTAGCAGTAAACTAAAAAAAAAAAACTAGAGCAGTCTACAATGTCTGCTGACCAGCTGCGGGTCAGTGACAGCGGGGCAGCTAGTGGGGCAGTTAGCAGTAATATAAAAAAAAAAACTAGAACAGTCTACAATGTCTGCTGACCAGCTGCGGGTCAGTGACGGCGGGGCAGCCAGTGGGGCAGTTAGCTGTAACCTGAAAAAAAAAAAAACTAGAACAGTCTACAATGTCTGCTGACCAGCTGCGGGTCAGTGACAGCGGGGCAGCTAGTGGGGCAGTTAGCAGTAATATAAAAAAAAAAACTAGAACAGTCTACAATGTCTGCTGACCAGCTGCGGGTCAGTGACGGCGGGGCAGCCAGTGGGGCAGTTAGCTGTAACCTAAAAAAAAACTAGAGCAGTCTACAATGTCTGCTGACCAGCTGCGGGTCAGTGAGAGCGGGGCAGCTAGTGGGGCAGTTAGCTGTAACCTAAAAAAAAAAAACTAGAGCAGTCTACAATGTCTGCTGGCCAGCTGGGGAGTCAGTGACGGTGGGGCAGCCAGTGGGGCAGTTAGGTGTAACCTAAAAACAAAAAAGATTAGAGCCGTCTACAATGTCTGCTGACCAGCTGCGGGTTAGGGACGGCGGGGCAGCCAGTGGGGCAGTTAGCAGTAAACTAAAAAAAAAGCAAAAAAAACTAGAGCAGTCTACAATGTCTGCGGGTCAGTGACGGTGGGGCAGCCAGTGGGTCTGCTGGCCAGCTGCGGGTCAGTGACGGCGGGGCAGCCAGTGGGGCAGTTAGCAGTAGACTGAAAAAAAACAAAAAAACTAGAACAGTCTACAATGTCTGCTGGCCAGCTGCGGGTCAATGACGGCGGGGCAGCTAGTGGGGCAGTTAGCTGTAAACTAAAAAAAAATAAAAAAAATAGAGCAGTCTACAATGTCTGCTGACAAAATCATGAAATCAGCATAAATGTCTTAGTTATGTCTGTCCGATTCATTAGAAGTTTTGGGGATCTTTCTGATTGTTTTTAATCTAGACTAATTATTAGCATGTTAAATCACAACTATTGGGAATGAAATGAGTGTTTAAACACCAAGATTTGAAAATGTTTGATCTCAAATTAGTAATTTTCATCCGCTTGAAGTTGTGGGTCGCGGTAGCGACATACAACTTCAAGTGGCTGAAAATTTAAATAAGATATCTCAGCACGAAAAGGGTTACTTCACATTTTGTTGTGCTTTCAGGTGGAGAGAACTAAAATCGAAGAAAAGATATGACACAGAAGAGAGAAAATCAGAAAACATAACGTCCCCTTGGCATGAGAGGGTCATCGGTGGCCCAGCTAACCCTCTGGTTTCAAGGGACGTGGCATGCTGTCTCCGGAGCCAATGTCAGACCGTCTCCGAGTGGAGGAGAACTGTATATGACATGATACTTCAAGTGTAATCATCGCTCCTTCAAACTGTATTGCCCGAGACATGGGATATTAAGCATGCACTCCTCTTCAAGGATTATCATGTGGATTAATGATGCACTTGATCCTATTGGCACGGCACCTCTAAGTCATGTTACTGTGCGAAGACTGCTAGGGATGAAGAGCCAGCAGTGGTAAAAATAAACACTTTATGACTCATCTGTAAGAGATCTTCAATTACGAGCAACATTTATCCTTCATAATTTCATATAAATTGCTCACTCAAGGAATCTGAGATCAAGTTCCAGCATAAACCCCGGACTTGGTGTTCAAAGCACTTTGTGTACAACATTTAAAGGCACTTTGCGTTCTTGTTGTTTGTACTATTTTTTTTTAAATTGTTGGAAGGAGAATACTAATTGCAAGGCTGCACAACTGACTCAACCAACTAGCAGTGAGTCAGCGTCGTAGCCGCGCTCATCAGTGAGTGATTGTCTTGGCGACTGTGCCGTTCAGGTGTCGGTGTCGTTCAGGTGTCAGCGCCACAGGCATCAGCGACTTTCGATGAGGTGTCAGTGTCGTAGGCGTCAGTGACTAATTGTCTTCGCGACTGTGTCATTTGAGGTGTCAGTGTCGCAGGCATCCTCGACTGTGGTTGTTCAGGTGTAGATTTGAAAATGTGAATCTCATCTACTGATATAAATAACGATATTTCTCAGACTTCCTAATTTGATGTTCTGGAACGATACAGCACTCGACCAAGTGGTGTAAGTGCGCTACATCCCTAGGACGAGTGATGTACTTTCTCACACTAAAATCAAAAGAGCATTTTACGTATCATATTTTGTCAGTCTCTGTCATGGACAGAGGAATTAATGTATGACGCTGATCAAACATTAAACTAAAATTTAAAAATTTGCCCTCAATGCTGGTTCAATGTCGGGTCATAATCACAGTGAGTGGTTCAATTTAACATAAACTACTCTGTTGTTTGAGATTAAATTCTGTGTCGCTTGTCTGTAACTTCAAAGTTCGAAAAAGTGCAAATATGATAGGTTACCTGGCTTTGAAAAAAACAGAGTGATTATTTGTATGGTAGAGTTATAATGGAAGCCGTAGTTCCGCAAACCAGGCTATCCTTAGGGTTACATTTTAAAGAATTACGTACAAGAAAATAATGGCTGACCCCTGTCTATGTCTGTGACCAAGGATTTGCTGTGATGTCCTGCTTCTGTTCAGTCTGACTTAATGTTGATCCAATACTCCGTCTATGTGAGGCCGCTATCTAAGTTGAGGGCCCAATGTTGTGCCTGCATTAGACCAACATTGCTTGTTGCCTTTTTTTTCTGTAATGTATATACTGTATTTTAGACTGGCGTCCATTGTTACATTGACACCGTGATCTTCGACCTTCACAGACTAAGTAAATACTACCTACAAAAGGAAAAATTTGTATCTGTGGAAAGACATGATCACCAAGATTCATTGGAAGGTCAAAGGTCAAGTCGCTATGCTGTTTTTCTAACCTCGCCACTCCTGCTTGTTCTCTGCTATATATGTGTGTTGATGTAGAAGCGCAAATTTAACTCATTTCACGCTAATTTATGTTATTAAAATTTTTAACCACTTGAATTTTGTCTCACTACTGTGAGCCACAACTTCCAAATAGTGAAAATTAGTCACTAAAATCTTTATCTTTAAATACCCATTTATTCCCAATATCGCTAATTTGATTGGCTATTTATCAAAGGAATTTGAAACGACTATAGTCGTAATTAGCGTTGATAGGCTGGAAAAAGTGTTTGTCATTTATTTGAGTCTGTCCTGATTAATGTAGTGATTTAATGATAGATAAATCTTTATTTTGACAGTTATTTTATCAAGTTAGTTTGACTGCTGGATGATGAAGGCTTAATGATTATGTTCAGGAACATTATTCTTGAACAAAGGTCAGAAATAAATACTTATTTCTGAAAACGGGAAATGCCACCTTCTGCCATTTTGATATTTGTGTGATGATTATCTCGGGCCGGGGTATATTCCCCGCCCCTATATATTAATAAGATATTAAAGGAAGTGCGTTCCATTCTTTGGAGTAATACTTTGTAGAGTGTAACAGAAATTGAAGATGGGGCTTTATTTTTTGGTGTAAAACGCAGATTCTGTATATTTTGCTACTACTAAGCTTGGCTGCTTCTTATTTTTGTCACATAGATTGTAGTCTCGCTGTTACTGCTTTAAGCTGCTAGTGAGAGGCCTTAATATGCCATGATTCCAAGTGTATGTCATCTGTATCTCATCCATAAGTACTTTTCAGACATTTTGTTTTTTATTAAATACCGGTAGTTTTGGAAATAACCCTCTCAGTGCGGGGACCGTCTTTAGATGTCAGAATCTGACATCCATAGTCGTTCACCAAACTGAACGAGGAAAATATTTATAATTTAAAAAGTCGGGGAATTATTCAACTTGTAAATATTAGGTGTTGCCACTCATACTCTTAACTCGGAAATAGTGCTATTAGTTTCAGCACTGATGTTCAAATAACTAAAGTGTACGAGTAGTAGATAAAGATGACATGCACATACATGGAATTATAGCTTTATGCATATCTTGTTCATTGCCACATCTGTTTGAAGTTATAATTATCATATGAATGTATTCCGGCCTTATGTAGAAATGAAGTCTAGATATTTTAGTCACTGTTTAACCAAAGAGATTACACTTTATAGTATTTATATAGAAAATAAAATAGCCAATGAATTCCCTCTTATAAGTAGCTGAGTTTATTTTAGAGGACATGAAACATTTGTACTTTAGTAGATATTTTTGGAATGAAAGTCTAGGAGTTGAAGGGTGTTTCTGCCACTTTGTTAATTGGCAGAACCACCCTTTCTTTTCCAACTGATCAAAACTGTAGTCCAGCCGATTTTTAATTGTACACAGTTGTACACAGCATAATTATTATATAATTAAGCTGTTCCTGACAAACAAAGCAATATGATGTGATCATTGTTATTGTGTGGCCCGGTTTTGCACATAATTTGTGTTGTACCCATATAGATGTAGCTGAACCAGATTTAACTTGAAACAAAGTATATACTTCAATAAATTATAGAACTTTTAATTTTTGTTAAAATGCACAGTTTAAAAGAATGAAAGTTTCAACCTTTGTATATTTGCAAAGATAGGGCAGTAAATCTGATTAATTATTTTACAGCAAAACTGCTCATTTTATTTACACTGCCGACTAAATGTTTTGTACAGTATTTTATTAGCACCTGGTGTACATGAATTATATTACTGTTAGCATGTTGCTGCACATTTGTTCCCCAACCTGTACATACAAATCATACTGTTGAGCAGTTTTGCGAAGCGAACACGCCTTTTTTATTGTAGTGTTGTTGGCAGTTGTTTAGTTTACTGTAGCTTGCACAAACAACTTAAACAGCTATTGAATTAGTCGAGCGGCTGCACTCTGCGCTTGTGAGAGAACAATATTAACAACATTTGTGTTGTCTTGATCTGGTGTAGTAATCTTTCACTCGCCAGTAGGAGGTAATTCCAAAATAATGGAAAAAAGTCCATAAAGCATGTATTTTTTATCATTAAATTAAAACTAATATTCCAACAAAACTCTCTGTTGCATTTCAATATTATGGCATTTATTGCATTAACTTGTCTCACAAATTTCCTCCAACTTTAGTAATGGAAAATTATGTTTAAAATATTCTATTGCATTTATGTCAAAAATAATATTATGCATTTTGTATTCACACTTATACAGCATAGTCATCTTAAGTTCAATTAATTTAATCGATGTAAAAAACTTAAAGGAACTGTTTTCCATAATTTCAGAAATGTTGAATTAAAATGATGTCATCTCTATTTTCTGTTAATGATTGTTCTTTCCTTTTGTATGCAGTGTCCTCCTTATTGTGCCTGTTGCACTGCTTTTTACAAAGAAAAAATAAAGAAAAAATACATAGAAATATGTCTTCATTTTCTGTAAAAAATATATTTTACACTAAGTTTTCAAAGTGTAGTACTTCATAACATAGGATGACTTCAATTTGGTGTCAAATTTAAACAAATATGAGTAATTGTGGGTCGCAGTTTCAAAAAATTGCTTTAAAAATTTGATTATAGAGCCTACAAAGACTACTGTAGTCGACACGAGTACTACAGTGTTATTACCCTTCAACCGCCGTTGTCGCATATATTCGGGGTTTCATTTTTTATTAGCACATTAAAGGGACTCCTTGGGATGAGACATTTTCAATGTTGTCAATTTTGAAAATTTAACTTATATGAAGCTATATAGCCTACTGATCTGAACTAAAAATACAAAAAAGTCAAAAAACAATTTTAAAGCACCGAAAAAGAGTGAAATAGTTATATTTCCAGGTCGTATATTGACATGTAAACAAAACAAGTCAGCAATATACAGCACTTCACACCACATATTCCCACGTCTTGGCCAAGGAGATCAAAGCAAACGCCGCTAATTGGTGACTGATTGGTGTCTTATAGTCAGGACATGAAGTGATACACCTACAACACTGATTGTCTGCCCAACGCTGGTCCGACGGCATCAACATATGGCCCAGTACTTTAGAAAAATTCAATCGTCCTTCAGCATGTGTTTAGGTATACAAAAAGTTTGTTTGGGTTTTAAGCGGTTTCATAGAAATATTAATAAGAAATATTTTTAAAAATCTAAAAACTCTGAAAAAAATAAAATCATGATCTGGGGGATACACTACTTCACTACAAAACTAAAAACGAAAATTGATGTCATCCCAAGGGGCTGCTTTAAGTACCACCTTTTAAACATGTTAAAGATAAAATATGACAGCAATCAGCAATATTTAAAAACAGTTGACTTCCATTTTGTCAAATCTGAATAATTTTCACTCACTTGAAGTTGTGGATCGCGTCAGCGAGACACAATTTCAAGTGGGTGAAAATTCAAATTGAATAATTTGGCGGTCAAACGGTTTAACATGTGTTGTTAGGAGTCATGCAAATATCACTTAATATGAACAAGCTGTTAACAATACCTGTTATGAATAGAGACCTAGACTCCATAAATACAGTTACGATATAAACTAAGTTATATATCCCTACATGTAGGCCTATAGCACAGGATCCTTTGTCATTAATATCTATTCTTCTCTCTACTCAATGACATGCAGAATATCGCTGCATGAAAAGTACTAATTGGCGCTTGTCAAATATTATTAGTAAGTAGTCCTACCAAAGAGACCAGTTTTTGTAGTGAGGTTTAATCACATCGAGTGGACTATTCCTTCGCTATTATGATCTATGTGTAGAATACTCATCACAATTCATACATGAACCGATAATTAGCCTTATCTTGCTGTGATCTTGTGATGGTCTAACTTGAGTCTCTTCCTTGACTTTTCTAAACTATATCCGATAGGGATGTGGTAAATATGCTTTGCTCCGATGTGATTCTCTTTCTCTTCTAGTGTTTTTCTGATATTACGTGGGTTTTCTCCTTTATATGGTATGGTGCAATTTCTTTTTTCAATCGTAGCATTCTGAAACAAGTCACATTTGCTCAATTTCAGTCAATTGATGTGAAAAAACTCTTTTAAACTTTACAAATCGTTGATCGGATACCCGGCAAACATAAGACGTTGTCCCAACGTTGGTTTACTGTTGGTCCACCGTCTACGACGTTGGCCCAACAGTAAACCAACGTTGGGACAACGTCTCATGTCTGCTATGTAGGAATACATGTGTACGCATCCTTTTACTGTTATACTGTCGCACAAAGCCAAAAGGGAGTGACTGCTCATTTTTTGTGTGAGCCGTCATGCTGGATTGCTCGTTATTTATTTTCATTTAATTGAAGCTGGAATTGCTGACACAAGTAACAATGATGAATAATATTTCTATTCAAGAAAAATAAACATTTCGCAAATATTCAACTGAGCAACTATCACAAACTTATTTCGTAATTGCGGTGACATTTTAAATAACTTGAATATCAAATCATACATATCAACTTTTATGCAATTACTTTGACATTTTATTGACTTGAAAATTAAATTATATATATCAAATTAAAATCATTTATATACGTGCGAACATTTAGGTTGTCCGGTCGACTGGGGGACAGTCGGTGGCCCGCTGGCGGACCGACGGTGGCACACTGGCAGGAATGACTGGTGGCTCGATGGCGGTGGTGGCTTAAAACCTAGCAGGACATAGTTACACTAGTTAACTGTACCTGTACAGGTTGTAGATGGCTTCCAGTCACATGTATTGTTATATATACAAGCTTAGCAGGATATACACTAGTTAACTGTACCTGTAGAGGATGCAGATGGCTTCCAGTCACATATCTTCTTGTTATATATATACGTGTTAACCCTTTAAGCCCTCACGATGCTTTAAAGCATCATTTTACATCCCTGAAAACACACTTAATTTTCCATCAAATAAGGGTTTTATAATGATAATCTCCATGAAACTGGTTTACCAATACATGGCAATTATTTTTAATTTCCCACCCACATCAAGTCATCTTCATCCACTACAAGTCGAGAATTGCGACAGCAATTCGCGGCTTGTGGTGGATGAAGATGGCAATGGTAAAATCAGGCTTGAAAGGGTTAACTGTACCTTGAGAGGTTGCATGGCTTCCAGCAACATGTGTTAATGCTATATAGGGGCTACGGGCCTAACAGGACACACTGAGTTAACTGTACCTGTACAGGTTGTAGATTGCCAGTCACATGTCTTCTTGTTATCATCCCACCTGGTCTTATCTGAAGGGCAGGGTCTGTTGTCATAGATCCGGCCGCCCACACATGATACATACACTCCGCAGCCCCAGCAGGACTGGTAGTCTCCATCAGGGAGATCTCTACAGCCGGTGATGCAAGCCTCACCTGTAATACAGGAGTATATATCATTATAATATAGCGAGTAGTATAAAACTCTTACGTTCATTAGCCCTGACAGCCGTCATTAGCCGTCAGAATCTAACGCAAGATTCTGACGTAGGTAGACAGCCAACGATCGACCACCGGGGATCGACTTTAGACGGCAAAATCTGACGCCTGTAGACGTCAGAAGGTCGAGCAAAAGGTATGGTGAGCCTTTGAACTCGTTCAAAGACAGTAAGGCATAGTCCAGGCTTCAGGCTTCCTTTTGCCATAGGGCAAAAAGAGATGTAAAGTAATATTCACTAACTGCAAGTCACAATGATACATAGCACAACCGGAACAGTTGTGTCATGCTGCAGATGTTTTTGTTGTGGTTTCTGTTGCTTTCGTTATGATTTATACGCATGCGCAAGCACATATATCAGTTTAACTGTTTTAATCATATTATGACCTACCTGTAGAAGAAACCTTCCAGATCCATCTGCCTGGTATTCCAACATTCGTTGTCTTTTCAACCTTCACTATACTCTTCTTCCCTGACCCTTTGACCTTGAAGGTCCTCTTCTTGTCTCCAGCGCTAATCCCTGCCTGAAATATCATAAGTTTCATATAAAATAAAAAACGTTCTTTTGCAAAATTGAAGCATTTAAATATGATAGATTGAATGGTTGATTGATTGATTGATTGATTGATTGATTGATTGATTGATTGATTGATTGATTGATTGATTGATTGATTGATTGATTGAAAGTCTAATTGATTGATTGATTGATTGATTGATTGATTGATTGATTGATTGATTGATTGGTTGATTGATTGATTGATTGATTGATTGATTGATTGATTGATTGATTGATTGATTGATTGATTGATTGATTGATTGATTGATTGCACTAAG
Organism: Flabesymbios commensalis; assembly: GCA_964017125.1. Classification (NCBI taxonomy): domain Eukaryota; kingdom Metazoa; phylum Annelida; class Polychaeta; order Terebellida; family Flabelligeridae; genus Flabesymbios; species Flabesymbios commensalis. The sequence continues at coordinate 6,044,012 of OZ024904.1, forward strand.
CTGTGCCATGACTCACCTGTGCCTTAACTCACCTGTGCTACGACTCACCTGTGCCTGACTCACCTGTGCCATGACTCACCTGTTCCATGATTCACCAGTGGATCAGCCTAATTGATTGATTGATTGATTGATTGATTGATTGATTGATTGATTGATTGATTGATTGATTGATTGATTGATTGATTGATTGATTGATTGATTGATTGATTGATTGATTGATTGATTGATTGATTGCACTAAGCTGTGCCATGACTCACCTGTGCCTTAACTCACCTGTGCTACGACTCACCTGTGCCTGACTCACCTGTGCCATGACTCACCTGTTTCATGATTCACCAGTGAATCAGCCTAATTGATTGATTGATTGATTGATTGATTGTTTGATTGATTGATTGATTGATTGATTGATTGATTGATTGATTGATTGATTAATTGATTGATTGATTGATTGATTGATTGCACTAAGCTGTGCCATGACTCACCTGTGCCATGACCCACCTGTGACATGACTCACCTGTGCCATGACTCACCTGTTCCATGACTCACCTGTGCCATGACTCACCTGTGCCATGACTCACCTGTACCATGACTCACCTGTGCCATGACCCACCTGTGCCATGACTCACCTGTGCCATGACTCACCTGTGCCATGATTCACCTGTGTCATGACTCACATGTGCCATAACTCACCTGTGCCATGATTCACCCGTGCCATGACCCACCTGTGCCATGACTCACCTGTGCCATGACTCACCTGTGCCATGACCCACCTGTTCCCTAACTCCCCTGTGCCAGGACTCACCTGTGCCATGACTCACCTCTGCCATGACCCACCTGTGCCATGACTTACCTGTGCCATGACTCACCTGTGTCATGATTCACCTGTGCCATGACTCACCTGTGCCATGACTCACCTGTGCCATGACTCACCTGTGCCATAACTCACCTGTGCCATGACCCACCTGTGCCATGATTCACCTGTGCCATGACTCACCTGTGCCATGATTCACCTGTGCCATGACTCACCTGTGCCATGACTCACCAGTGCCTAACTCACCTGTGCCATGACTCACCTGTGCCTTGACTCACATGTGCCTTGACTCACATGTGCCGTGACTCACCTGTGCCATGACTCCACCGAGCCCCTTGGCATTTCCTCCGCTTTCAGTCCCCGTTGTCCACTCCACGTTCCCGTAATTAAACATCACAAACGAGCATATGCCGTCCGCCATCAATACCACTTGGTAGCTGTTAGTCTTGTCGAACTAAAAACAAACAGCATGACAAATGAAATTAAATGAATCGGGCTTTAGGCCAACTTTGTGCACATATAGGCTAAGCTGGGCCAGGAGAACCTCTCGAGGATGGTGAGATGATTGAGATGACACTGTCCTCCAGACACAGGATTCGAAATTCGAGCCCTGACGGTCTGGGGCCGAGGACGCTACCTTTCGGTCACAGAGGCTCTCCGCAATACTGACTTTCACAAGTGTATGGGGAAGAAACATTTTTCTTTCTATCAAACCGCATAGACCGGGAACCGAACTTTGGCGTGAAAGGCAGCGGTGCTAACCATCACCCTAGGGCCCCCGCCCAGCATGACAAATATAATAACTTTTTTTTCTAAAATGGAACGATAGCAGATTTATTTAACATACGAAGGTGATAACAAATTTTGGGCAGTCGGATGGCTGCTAGTAGTAGGAGTTTTTGTCCCCACCTGGGACAGTTCATTAAGGATCTGTTCTGTCTGTTGCATGTATCTACGGCATCGCCACATGGTACAGAAGCTCTAGTCTACAGCGATTATCTAAGGGAAGCTACAGCCTCCATGTGTCTGGCTATAGTCTCCAGGCAGATTATCCGATTATGGTCAGTTATAAGGGGTGGGGTGACAAACATAAATCTAGAATAAAAAACGTATATTTCAAATCCATAAGTATTTTTTAATGAATTGAGTCAGGAGTAATAAAATACAGGTATATCTTACACCAGGTCCACCCAGTTCATGGAAGGACGGGACATTGTCATAGGTAGCAATGAAGACCCACTCAGCGCTAAACATGGAAAACTCAGGATAGGCTTCCTGCAGGTCTCTTGTGACGTTTACAAGGATGCTGGAATCATCTGCAAACAGAAAGACTGAAGCTGATAATCTCACATTAATCATAAAATAATCACATTATACATTATTAAACCATTCAATACAATGATCCAGTTTAGAAAAAGTTTTTACCAAAAAGATGCACAAATTATTTAGAATAAAAGCAAAATGTACAATAAGGGGTTAGGATACCAACAACAGGCATATATCAACGGTCAATTATCCTTAGGCCTATAATACTTACACAATTATTGTATTTTCTATTATTGTGTAATAATATAAATCTTGGTTATAAAATAGTTAATTGTTTTTATAGTGGGAGGCACATTTCCTCTGTGTTGTATCACGAGAACACTTGCTTAGTGAGATCACTTTCCATACATTTCTGCAGGTGCGGGCAGTCCATAGAATAGGCCTAACGTGATCACTTCCAATAAGCCTGACCAGTGGTCAGCTGTGTTGAGGCCAAACTACCGAAGCACGGTCGTAGGGTTATTTCACTCACTCGTTGTCTCTCTTTAGGTTATATTTTCTCCTCACGTCATAATATGTTCTTTACTCACTCGTTATCTCTCTATAGGTTATATTTCCTCCCCTCCTCACATCATGATCTGCCCAGAATGGAGCTATCAGCTGATCGGCGTTCCTCAGTTTAACAGGGGTGTAATCAATGTTAGGAAACTCAAAAGACAGCTGTCCATTGGTGTTAACCTAAAACACACATGTAGTGGTACCTGATGATCGTCCCCTTGGACATCAAGGGGTGTATCTGCCACTTGTATTTGATACACCCTTTCATTTCCAAGGAGAGGATTTATCTGGAAATATACTGAAACTTTTTCCCAGAAAACATGAGACGTTCACCCAAGATTCTTTCAATGTTGGGTCATCGTCGGAGACTGTGGGCCGACATTGAACCAACGTTTGGTGCACGTCTCGTGTTTTACCAATACCACAAGTACTTCTTGGTAGTCCTTGGCATAACTCTGCATAGACTTTGTTTCTTAATAGCTCAAAAAAATCGAAAAGCTTATGTGCATTTTGACCATTAGTTTTCCAAATGCAAAGTTTTTTAAATATTGCCACTTCACAGAGTGGTAGATACACCCTTTCATATCCAAGGGGACGATATAACTAGTATAGCTTGAAAACGTTTATATGAACTTGTAACCCTTTCAATCCTGAATTTACCATTGTCATCTTCATCCACTACAAGCCGCGAATTGCTGTCGCAATTCTCGACTTGTAGTGGATGAAGATGATTTGATGTGGGTGAAAAATGACGAAAATTGCCATGTATTGGTGAAACAGTTTCATGGAAAATTTATTCTAAAACCCCTAGTTGTAGGAAAATCAAGTCTGTTTTCAGGGATGTAAAATGATGCTTTAATGCATCGTGAGGGCTTAAAGGGTTAAAGCACTAGACTATTTTTCTATGAGCCAAGAGACCAATATTCAATTTGAAATCATCATAAATGTCTCTGTTAGCTATATGTTTCCGCTCCATTTGAATACCCATGTTATGGGTGTAGGTCTACGACCATTATAAATATTTTACTTTTTCAGTGCGGTGATTGACATTAGACGTCAGAATTCTGGCGTCTAAATGCGGTCCCCGCACTGAAAGGGTTAATTTGGGAGAAATAGATTCAAAGCAGCACAGATACATATGATATATGATCTTTAATATTTTCACAGAACTGGAATACATTTTGTATCAATATACATTTAACTTTGTTGTTTCCATATCATTAACTTACTATGAGTTCCATTGAATAATCAATCATCTAAACATGCTAAAGTAAACGTCTGAAATTATTCCCCTGCATCAAAATAGTGCACATGACATCGAATGCGCATAACATTAAAACTCTAGTATTCAGTAAAATCAGCTACATTCCCAATGATTTAACCCAACGCTGCGGGATAGCATTGGTAACGCTGGCCCAGCGTCTAGACAGCATCGAGCCAGCAATCCAGCATACAATGTTACTTACAAAGAGGAAGAAGTGTTCGTCCTCAAAGAACCTGAACCCTGTGGTGAGGTTGACCTCGGCGTAGTCGTCCAGGGCTGGCGGCACCACGTGATCTCCCTCATCTGGTCCGAAAGGGTAGAATGGGGCACCTCCCCTCACCGCTAGAGGCGCTGACATCGCCACCAGGAGGGCGAATAGATGACACGTGAAGAAATCTGCCATAATATGCTGCTGAAAATATATATTATATTAATGATACTTTACCTGATAATGTACATGATATATGTTTCCCACACCTAACCAGGGATAAAATAACTGTTATTTTCCCTATTATTACCAATAGCAGCAAAAAGACACTCTGGAAAGCGTAGAAATTTATATATTATATACAATTGGATATGACAAGATTATATATAATAACATTACCAAGACATTATAGTATGTAGTAGCCTAGACACGTCTAAATATGGACGAGATGTTGTTCTACATATTTGCACATATGCTATACATCGCTATATACATACAATAAAGATATATACAGGTAATAACTAAAAGAACTATAAGAAATATGCATGTTAAAAATACTATACAAAATACGAGAGTATGTGTAAAAACAACAAGAGAACTATTTTGCTATTTAGTGAATTCCCTTTAACAAGTTTGAAAAATCTAAAAAAAAATGCATCGGCTAGCGTCAGCTGGTGAATCCGTTGCGCACCCAGACATGCTATATTGTCATCTTGTTAATTGACCCTAGCTATGAGATGGTTAACCGTATTTATGTGACCCCGGGAGGACAACTTATTTTCGGATACTTGTGGCTGGATGTCCACATGGCGCATCAGGATACCCCCGTCTTTTACAAAGACGCCTTTGTATAAATCTTTTCACTAGTTTATCATGCTATGTTTGTTGTAACATTCTAAGGATAATATGTGAGTTTTAGCCGATGAGTTACTATTTTTTTTTTAATACTTAATAATCTGTCTTGTTGTATTATTTTGATAACTGATCTTGTTTTATGATTTATATTTGTGATAATATTATAATCTTTAATTAACTGACTTAAGTCATACGAGCGAAATGTGTTTCTATTATAACTTCTTGATTAAGTCATTTTAATCTTCTAAATTCTGAGTGTTATATTATTATAAGTAAGAAAACTTTCGGTCTGTGTAAAGACATAATTTTATGTGTCATATTTATTTAATTGTTTACATTTTACTAGTGCAACAAACACACGATTTGTATTGATGGTTCTAGAATCTCTGGATTCTCCCCAAATGCCGGATGCGTTTTGGTGTGAAGAACAGGGATTGGCTCTTGACGGTTGACGCCGAACGCGAACCGCTCAGTATAAAAGGGGACTGTGTGTTTGGCTCGAGATGGATAGAGAGGGGGATAGATAGTCAGTACCAGGGATGGAGGGACAGAATCAGATACTTAAATGGAGTTAGTATGATAGTTAGTACAAGTCAGAGTCAGATAGGGAGTACCAGATATATATAGATAGATTGAGATGATAAGATATAGAGACATGACTTATAAACGTGAATGTGAATGTCTGAACATTGACGAAGACAGAAATATGGATAAAGTATGATCAACAGTCTACCATGTTTTGGGTGAGAACCCCGAACTTTAATATAGGGGCCTACATCCAATTGTAGGATTCACATTAACCGTGGTGAATGATTTCTCTCTGTCAATTCTCAACTAATTGTCTTGACATTTTACAAGAACTAATTTTGGAATATCATGGGAAAATATTGCATAGTTTAAAAGTTACAATAAATATGCCCAAATGTCGCACTCTAAAAACCCAATACCTTAGCCTCAGAATTTAATTACATGTCAAATGGTCTAATTTCTGAAATACCTATCAAAACTACGTGAAATTTTCCAGTTAGTCGGCGCATGATTAGAAAATAGTGTGTGTGATTTCATTAAAATTGGTGGAAAATTGACCGAGAAATCAGCGAAATTAATGCATCCTGGCTAATGTGAATTTAGGTTGAGTATAAGTTTGGCGGCTCTGCTTTAATTAAAACACACCACTACATTATTTTCTTTGTCCGACCATTACATTCTAATTGTTCATCAAGTACAGACCAATTATTATGGTAGGCAAGTGGTACTATAATCAGTCAGGCGCGACCGAACTGTTGATTATGGGGGATTTTCATTATGGTCGGATGTGTTTTAGGTCAGTTAAAACCCTTAGAGCTCTACATTCTTAGCTTTGAAAAAGGCCTCGTCCCTTTTCAAAGCTAAGAATGTAGAGCTCCTCGGGCTTTATCATATACTTCTGGACCAGCGGCGCCAATGTTATTGATTGGACAAGGTACATTTGACCGTTCGATATTTCAAGGAAAATCGTTTCTGCTTCAAACGAATCTCCCTTAATACATGTTAATAACGGTTTATCGCGTCACACTATATGTGTGAACGACCTCACTAAAGTAAGTTATATGGATTCTGGTGTGATTTTTTTCATTCTGACCTCAGAGATTATATCTCTGATACCACACGCTTATTTCGACGTATGCACGCATGGCGATTGACCAGATTTATCAGCCGTTAGTGAGCGTTACCACGTGATTTTATAACCATTCCTATAACCACGGAACTATTTTGGTGTTCACTTCAACTCATTACTTATCCTTTTTTCAATATTTAATTTGATTTTGGAGTTTGTTACAGGTAAGGGCTATTTATTCTGTTTAGTAGTGGATAAATTGAACCAGCACAATTCGCATGTCATTCAGTAATTTATATTTGCCAGTGTTTTGAAGCCGATTGTAAATTCTGTCAGAAAAACGTAAACATGGACCTTCTCACAGCAGCGCGTAGGCAGAAAAAGTAATCCATTGAATGTTTTCTATTTCTATGTGAATATAAACTCATATGTGGCGGAGTAGTGGTGTTTTATATTTGCCATATATATTCAGGACACTCAAGCGTGTTTATAAGCCTACAGTTGTTATATCAACAAAACTGCTCAAAATGAGCAGTTTTTGTCGAAACATGGCGTGTGGTTACAGAGAGAGAGCGGGGTTGACCTGAGCGACATCTATGTGTGGAGAATGATTATTTTATCGCACGATTCACAGCTATCTCGGGATGTGTAAAATGGACACAATTCAATTGGGTGAAAATGTAAAGTCTATGCCACAACCCTTTGAAACCTGGAATCCCATTGTCATCTACATCCACTACAGGCCGCGAATCGCTGTCGCGATTCTCGACTTGTAGTGGATGAAAATGATACGAAATGGGTGGCAAAAATATTGCTGTTATTAAAACAGGTAAAGACAAAGTTTGTTCCTAAACCCCCAGGTTTTAGGAAATAAAGTCATTCTTCTGAGATGCGAAATGACCTCGCAAACATGAATATCACTTTAACCCTTTAACCGCCACATTATTCAATTTGAATTTTCACTCACTTGAAGTTGTGTCTCGCTGACGCGATCCACAACTTCAAGTGAGTGAAAATTATTCAGGTTTGACAAAATGGAGGTAAACTCTTTTCAAATTTTGCTGATTGATGTAACATTTTACCTTTAAAAGATTTATTATGTGGTACTTAATGTGCCAATAAAAAATTATAACCCGAATATATACGGCACCGGCGGTTACAGGGTTAACCTCTAGAGCTCTGATGTCGACTAGGCAATTATACCAGTGCTAATTAGTTATATAGTCAGATTCACATTAAATTCATCAACCAGGATTATTGAATTTCGCGGATTTCTCAGTCAATTCTCAACCAATTTTCATGAAATTTTACACACAGTATTTTCCATTCATGTCGTGACTACCCTGAGCATTTTAGAAGTTACACCATTTGACATGTAATAAAATTCTGAAATGAAGCTACTGGGTTTATAGAGGGCAACATTTTTATTTATTTACTACATGTCAAATCGTCTAACTTCTTAAACACTTATCAAAACTTCACAAAACAGGGTAGTCACTACATAAATGGAAAATAGTGTGTGTAAATTTCTTGAAAATTGGTTGAGAATTAAGTGAGAAATCGGCGAAATTCATTCACTACGATTAATGTGAATCCGACTACAGTTTTTAGAACTGCAAAATGTCTTCAATTCAGTGAAACTGATACGTTCTCACTTAATTTCCCAAATACAATTTTCAGTGACATGAAGTTGTCTGTACTGTACATTTAGATTGAGTTGGGTCGTCGTGATTCTGATTCACTGAGTAAAACTTGGTAGGCCCAAGCTCATGCGCAGCATAGTCAACGCTCACAGAACCGGGGTCCGCCACATTGTAATATTATTGTTCAGTGAAGCTGCTGCTTAACCCTTTCAAGCCTGAATTTACCATTGTCATCCTCATCCACTACAAGCCGCGAATTGCTGTCGCAATTCTCGACTTGTAGTGGATGACGATGATTTGATATGGTTTGAAAATTTTAGAAAATTGCCATGTATTGGTAGAACAGTTTCATGGAAATTTTCGTTCTAAAACCCTTAATTATAGGAAAATTAAGTCTGTTTTCAGGGATGTAAAATGATGCTTTAATGCATCGTGAGGACTTAAAGGGTTAAATAATCTTAAAATCCCAGCAAACATGAGACATTGACCCAATGCTGGCTTAATGTTGGGCTAGCGTCATAGACAGTGAACCAACATTGACGCAATGCTGGCTTAACCCTTGCAGGCCTGAGTTTACCATTGTTATCTTCAACCACTACAAGCCGCGAATTGCTGCCGCAATTCTCGACTTGTGGTGGTTGAAGATGATTTGATGTGGGTGAAAAATTTAAGAAAATTGCCATGTATTGGTAAAAGAATTTCATGGAAATTTTCGTTTTAAAACCCTAAGTTGTAGGAAAATGAAGTCTGTTTTCACGGATGTAAAATGATGCTTTAATGCATCGTGTTAGGCCAGCGTCATAGACAGTGAACCAACATTGCGGCAGTATCTAGCGCTGGCTGGGAAGGACACATTTATGTTATTCTGGACACGAAAAAGGGAAATATTTGAAATTCATTAAAATCTCTTTTACTAATAAAAGTAGTAGCGGATGAAGAGAAACCTTGATCTCGGAAAATAATAAAATTAAATCAAAACAAAGTGAAGTGATAGCTGCAGTAATGAACGATTGATTTGTAAGCGTAGATTCCAGAAAATTACTGCGAAAACCATCTTGAAAAGAAAGATAATTGGAGCTTTTTTTTAATTGACCCAAGCAAGGCTTTCTACTGTATGGTTCGCGAATTGTGATATGCTGGTGACAAAGTTGGAAGCGTACTTTATTCAGCCGAAAGCATTTATTTCTAAATATTAACTTTTCTGATGGAACTGTGAGAAATATATATTTTAATAGAAATATGATGAGAGTAATCTCTACTTACTGTTTCCGCTGTTGAGATGTTAGTGAAGTCCCCTCACTCAGATCTATGTGTCTTCATCAATGGAGGGGGGGGGGGGGTGACCTTAAGTGACACACAGTGAACGTTTTCATCCAAGGCGGATAATTTAATTTGAAAAAATACCAATTTCACCAGAAAAAAACACACTCATCAATTGTCTCAACAAAAAATCGCTCTTTATTTATAATAGTAGGTTATAATGAAAAATGGAAACATGTTTATTTTATCTTTCGAAAATGTACACTGTGCTTCAAATGATGATTTGATAAATTAGTTCAAAACTAATACGTTAATCACGATTTGGTAAACGTTTTAGCACCCATGGTGTTTCATGTGATATTTCTCCACCTTAAGGTGAGGATTGCTGTCGCACTTCACATCTCAAGGTCATTGAAAGCTACCTTTTCAAAAAATTCCCGTGTGTAACAATTTGAATGTGCTTGCACCTCTGCGCTTGTCATACAGGGATTTAGGTGCATTAGAAGTTTTATCTATTCAATGAAAGCTGGAAATATTCAGATTTTCAGGACGTCTACCAATTTTTCTTGAATGCATTCTATTCAAAATAAACCATGTGTTCAATAAATGCGCGAACGAGGCTTAAAGGGTTTAACGTCAATCGTTCCTGGGCCAGAGAAATATCAGTGTTTGTAGCCATGAGAACGGTTGATTGACAACCTGTCACTCATTCATCAGGGGGCGTGTCTCATTATGGGTCAGGGAGTGATATTGATTTACGTCGCACAAGAAACATGGCAATATCGCGACAGAAGGAAACCCAAAGTCGAGACTATGCCCTGCTCTTATCGAATGACTACAACGGTTCTCTATAATACACAGTACCATAGACAGCACCGCACACTCCAGGCATTTGAACAGTTTGAATCACTGTATATGCACAGCCTCGATGACAAACATCCCACCTAGCCGGGATTCGAATCCAGTACCCCTCAGTCATCGGGACACAGCGATCTAATGTTGGACCAATGTTGGGCCAATGTCGTAGACGGTAGGCCACCATTTGTCCAACATTTGCTCGTGTGTTGTGTTTGCTGGGTGGGCTCTGAGCCTCTGCTGGTTCGGCAGCTTTGTGTTGGTGTCTTGATTTTCAGTAGACTTCACATGCATACTTACGTATGAGAATATTACATTTTTTATCCCTGCAGTCCGCAAAATTAGTGTTCGTGATATAATTAAATTTGGTTTATTTTGCGTTGATACATAGGCTTCTCATGTTTTTTACCGCATCTCCATCAGGTACCTAACATTAAAGTTGCTATGTTATGTTCTCTATATCTATCTTCCCTTCGACGTATGCAGAGAAATATTCAAACATCAAGGACACAAATTGGCCTTTTTAACATTGGCCAATTTTTTACATTGTTATATTGTTAACTGTGATTCCTATTGTATTTCAATCTACACCAAATACTGATGAACTGCTGTGTAATTAATTTATATATTGACGGGCCTTGTAGAAGTCGTCATGCGTGTTCGCGTCAAACACTGCTGATTACATTTCTAAACAAAGTTAAAGATGAATGAAGATATTGACTTTATATACTGTGCAGGTGTTTGAATTAAAAGTCAAAAAAACAATAGTAACATGCCTCTACTAGTTCGTATTAACACTTTAAGAACTGAATCGCCCTCTATATATTTCTATGGTTGAATTCCTAATTATTATTCAGAAACTAAGAGTAAATTAGTCCAGAAAAAACATCCTGATATTGTATTTCTTGATTAAAAAAACATTCCTGAATTGTATTTATTTATTGTTTCAATGGCCTTAATTCCACCGGTATTAGATTTAATAATTACCGGGTGCCTCTTTTGTATGAAGAACGTTTATTCAACCAAAATACAAAAAAGGTCAGAAGACGATCACTAACAAACAAACAAACAAACAAACAAACAAACAAACAAACAAACAAACAAACAAACAAACAAACAAACTTTCTGGTGAATGTGACCAACAAAAACGTGACCTCTAACCTTATTACATGTCAATCACATGTCCTCTACCATCCAAATCTGTCCAACTTTATTAGAAACATCACGCACTATAGCCTGAAATGGGCGCATACGAGCTCAGCTCCTTAAACAGTGTGTCACAGTTTCTGTTTATGTTTAATTCATTTACCGCCTAACCCTTTAAGCCCGCACGATCCATTAAAGCATCATTTTACATCCCTGAAAACACAATTGATTTCCCTACAACTAGGGGTTTTAGGAGGAAAATTACCATGAAACTGGCTTACCAATATATGGTAATTTTCTTTACTTTTTCTCCCACATCAAATCATCTTCATCCACTGCAAGCCGAGAATTGCGGCAGCAATTCGCGGCTTGTAGTGGATGAAGATGACAATGGTTAATTCAGGCTTAAAAGGGTTAAAACGATGAACTATGTTTATATCAAGCAAAAGTCCACATGGTTTCTCTAATTTGAAATAAAAAATATTTTAGTTAGCTCTTTCCGCTTCACTTGAATACCGGTACCTATGTTATAGTACCATTATAAATATAATACTCTTTCAGTGTGGGGATCGACTTTAGACGTCAGAGTCTAGCCGTCAGATTCTTATATTAGTATATCAATTAGCCCTTGAAGCGCTGAGTAATATAATTTAAATTTTTACCCACTTCAAGTTGTGTCTCGCTACCGCGACCCACAGCTTGAAGTGGGTGAACACTCATATTTGTTTAATTTGAGACCAAAATTCCCAATCTTGATGTTTAAATGAACATTTCTTTCCCAATACCTATGATTTAAGTTGCTAATAAAACAGATTAAAAATGACTAAGATATTGATTAACAGTTAAAGGGTGTAATATATAGGGGGCCTGGTGTAGTGGTTATCGCTGATGAACCAGTGTTGGTTTAATGTTGGTCCACCGTCTACGAGGCTGGGCCAACATAAAGCCAACAAGGCCCTGGTGTAGTGGTTATGTCTGCGACTGTCACGCCAGAGCCAGAGGTTTGCTCTACGCTCGAGCCTCGAAACAGAGCCTTATCAAAAAAACAAAACATGGCCAATTATTTGTGACGGAATGAAAATACTCAACATCTGAGTCATAATAGTTCTTAAGCCGTTTGGTAGCCCATCAAATCACTGTTAAGGCCACGATGTTATTTTCTCTGTTTTAGATGAGCACGCACATTAGATTTACCAACAAAAAACATGTGTTTTTTTCTGTCTAGCGTGCGCATTGGATTGTTGCCGATTTCCGAAAAAACCCCAGTTAATTTCCAAATTGTAATTCTCTCGCCCCCCTCATTAGATTTTGGATTTTTCTGATTTAAAACAGAAATTAAACATAGTGGCCTAACTGGAAGGAAATGTGTGTTAGAATAAGATTTGGAAATGTTTGGTGTCAAATTAAACAAATATGAGTAATTTCGACTCAAAGTTGCGTGTCGCGCTAGCGAGACATAGCTCTGAGTGGGTTAAAATTAATAAGATAACGTAGCGAATAAAGGGTTAAAGTTGAAATATCATGCGTCTCTGAATATCAGCTTATGTCATTTGTTCCAACATAATAACTCGGAAAGGTATATTCGGAAAGGTTACACAATGTCGAAAATGTTGACGACGTTTCAGAATGACCTTTGGTGAATGGTGAATGCCAGTAGCCGTGCCAAGCTGTGCTAAGCTGTTTGCCATTTTAGCCTATATGTGCACAAATGTGGCCTAAAATCATTCATTCATTCATTCATTCATTCATTCATTCATTCATTCATTCATTCATTCATTCATTCATTCATTCATTCATACATTCATTCATTTCCCCATTCATTCATTCATTCATTCATTCATTCATTCATTCATTCATTCATTCATTCATTCATTCATTCATTCATTCATTCATTCATTCATTCATTCATTCATTCAGCCATTCGCTACCAGGACTGTAGCCTTAACTTTGGGCTACGCTCCCAGGACTGTAGCCTTAACGCTGGGCTACCAGGACTGTAGCCTTAACGTGGGGCTACGCTCCTAAGACTGTAGCTTTGACGCTGGGCTACGCTCCCAGGACTGTAACCTTAACGCTGAGCTACGCTCCCAGGACTGTAGCCTTAACGCTGGGCTACCAGGACTGTAGCCTTAACGTGGGGCTACGCTCCTAAGACTGTAGCTTTGACGCTGGGCTACGCTCCCAGGACTGTAGACTTAACGCTGAGCTACGCTCCCGGGACTGTAGCCTTGACGCTGAGCTACGCTCCTAGGACTGTAGCCTTAACGCTGAGCTACGCTCCCAGGACTGTAGCCTTAATGCTGGACTACGCGTCCGGGACTGTAGCCTTAACGCTGGACTACGCGTCCGGGACTGTAGCCTTGACGCTGAGCTACGCTCCCAGGACTGTAGCCTTGACGCTTGACTACGCGTCCGGGACTGTAGCCTTAACGCTGGACTACGCGTCCGGGACTGTAGCCTTGACGCTGGGCTACGCTCCTAGGACTGTAACCTTGACGCTTGACTACGCGTCCGGGACTGTAGCCTTAACGCTGGACTACGCGTCCGGGACTGTAGCCTTGACGCTGAGCTACGCTCCCAGGACTGTAGCCTTGACGCTTGACTACGCGTCCGGGACTGTAGCCTTGACGCTGAGCTACGCTCCTAGGACTGTAGCCTTGACGCTGAGCTACGCTCCCAGGACTGTAGCCTTGACGCTGGACTACGCGTCCGGGACTGTAGCGTTGACGCTGAGCTACACTCCCGGGACTGTAACGCTGAGCTACGCTCCCTGTACCGTAGCCTAAACACTGGGCTACGCTCCCTGGACTGTAGCATTAACGCTGAGCTACGCTCCCAGGACTGTAGCCTTAATGCTGGACTACGCGTCCGGGACTGTAGCCTTAACGCTGAGCTACGCTCCCGGGACTGTAACGCTGAGCTACGCTCCCTGTACCGTAGCCTAAACACTAGGCTACGCTCCCTGGACAGGTTATAAGCCCCAGTCTATACGAATGAGCCATCAGGGCCGGCCGTTAATTTTTAAAGCGAGAAAAATTAAAAACGGTGCCATTGTATTCCCTAGTAACAAAACATCAAGCCTCTGTTTGAAATATTGAGGACGATATGATAACTTTTGTTATGATGTTATGGCGGCCATTTTAATTTTTTTATGATACATGTAGTGATGTCGTTAGAGGTATCGTGTGTCTACCGCATCCCTTGATACAGAAAACATGTCGTTTGGTTAAATAAACTCGTCTCTACTCAATTATTGACGAGTACATGCTAACCTCATTGATTTCATAGCGGCCATTTCGAATTTTGCATGATAATGATCTCGAATAAATGTATTGTTTGTTTTATTGCATGCCTTGATAGCGAAAACATATGGTTGGGTGAAATAATCCTGTGTTTATCTGAATTATTAACGAAGATATGATCACTTTAGTAATTTCATGGCGGCCATTTAAAATTTTGCATGATATTGATGTCAAATAAATGTATCGTTTGTTTATTGCATTCCTTGATACCGGAAACATGGTTTGGTGGAATAATCTTGTCTATAGCTAAATTATTGGTGAAGATATGATAACTTTAGTTATTTCATGGCGGCCATTTTGAATTTTGCGTGATAAGAGGGTTTTGACACCCATTTGCGAACTCCATCAAACTTTTTTTTATTCTGTGGTTTATTCTGAACATTTTCATATAGGTGGCATATTTTAACCACTGAATTCCCACGGGATTACACATGCTCCTGCACTAAAAGATAAAACTTTTGCCGGCTTTCATTTCGCGGCGCGACACGGTGCGGCGCAGCTTGCAGTGTAGCCCCTCCAATGATAAACAGTACAGTTTAGCTTTATTAAAGGCGCTGCGTTTAGTGGGGCCATAGCTCAACTGCGAGGTGTGACTGGCTACCGTAATTCACACCTGCTAATAAACACAGAAACATTTTGTAAATATCGAGACAATATTTGACGAAACATCACCATAACGTTAGATGCGTTATTATTAACTGCATTCACTGCGGGCGGGGGCCCTGGTGCAGTGGTTAAAGCTGCCTGCTTAGAAAGTCGGAGATCGCGGGTTCGTACCCAGCTCTGACATTCAAGTTTCAAAGAAACAAATTGTTTCTTCCCCGCTCACTCGCAAAGATTCAATATTGTGGGGAGCCTCCGTTACCGAGAGGTAGCGGGCTCGGCCCCAGACCGCCAGGCTCGAATTTCGAATCCTGAGTCTGGAGGGCCGCGTCATCTCATTTATCTCACCATCCACCATTCTCCTGGTCCAGTTTAGCCTATATACTAGTATGCAAAAGGTGGTCTAATACCACATTCATTTTAATTGATTTCATCTTCATTCACTGCGATGTGGTGCGTCAACAAGCTTACATAGTATTATAAAGCAAAAAAATATACAAGTCTGGCACTTGTGCAAAACATTTTGGCTAACATTATAACAGAATAGCCGATGAATTATTAATTACCCCTCCTGGAAACATATTGAACAGTTGTTTTATGCCTATTTAATAATTTTATGTGACTACGGTCTGTTAATATTGTAGTATGCGAGTATTCGTTTGCTAAGATAACCTTAATAGAAAAATTAGCAACCGTGGTTTTTTTGTTGGATAAACACTTTAATGCCAATAATTTGTTGATATTGTGGCCCCATAATCCTAATGTCAACAACACATTAACGCCTCGAAATAAGTTGTCTTAATATTAAAAAAAGATTTTCAGATTCCAATGGTAATAAATGACATTACTTAATTGACCCCCTCTAGTTTAAAATTATCCCCGGTGATACGTTGAAACTAGTTTTATCGTACCCCCCGCCCCCCCGGTATAATTTATTTGAAAATACGTAAACTTCATGTTTAATTTTCACCCGTATCCCGTATCAACATCTGTCTATAGTACATTTAATATTTACTGCTGTTGATCCAATGTCTCTGTATATCTGGTATATCGGACAATGCTGCTGTTTATCTAATGTTGTCCAACCCCAAAGGCGCTGAAATATTTTTAATATAAACCATTGAGTCCAAAGGTGTTTTTTTCAATTTGAAATCATCAAAATGTCTTCGTTAGCTCTTTCTGATTCATTTGAATACCTATGTTATGGGTCTATGGCCATTAGAAATATGTTTACTCTTACAGTGCGGGGATCGACTTTAATCGTGACGTCAGCAATTCGCGGCTTGTAGTGGATGAAGATTACAATGATAAATTCAGGCCTGAAAGGGTAAAGCTTAATATAACTTACAATACAGTGCTACTGATACAGTGAGCATATTAACCCTTTAAGTACCGCTGGCTGATACAGTGAGCATAATAACCCTTTAAGTACAGCTGGCGGATACAGTGAGCATATTAACCCTTCAAGTACCGCTGATCGATACAGTGAGCATATTAACCCTTTAAGTACCGCTGGCTGATACAGTGAGCATAATAACCCTTTAAGTACAGCTCGCTGATACAGTGAGCATATTAACCCTTTAAGTACCGCTGGCTGATACAGTGAGCATAATAACCCTTTAAGTACAGCTCGCTGATACAGTGAGCATATTAACCCTTTAAGTACAGCTGACCGATACAGTGAGCATATTAACCCTTTAAGTACAGCTGGCTGATACAGTGAGCATGATAACCCTTTAAGTACAGCTCGCTGATACAGTGAGCATAATAACCCTTTAAGTACAGCTGGCTGATACAGTGAGCATAATAACCCTTTAAGTACAGCTCGCTGATACAGTGAGCATAATAACCCTTTAGGTACAGCTCGCTGATACAGTGAGCATGATAACCCTTTAAGTACAGCTGGCTGATACAGTGAATATATTAACCCTTCAAGTACCGCTGGCTGATACAGTGAGCATATTAACTCTTCAAGTACCGCTGATCGATACAGTGAGCATATTAACCCTTTAAGTACCGCTGGGTGATACAGTGAGCATAATAACCCTTCAAGTACCGCTGATCGATACAGTGAGCATATTAACCCTTCAAGTACCGCTGGGTGATACAGTGAGCATAATAACCCTTTAAGTACAGCTCGCTGATACAGTGAGCATAATAACCCTTCAAGTACAGCTGATCGATACAGTGAGCATATTAACCCTTTAAGTACAGCTGGCTGATACAGTGAGCATGATAACCCTTTAAGTACAGCTCGCTGATACAGTGAGCATAATAACCCTTTAAGTACAGCTGGCTGATACAGTGAGCATAATAACCCTTTAAGTACAGCTCGCTGATACAGTGAGCATGATAACCCTTTAAGTACCGCTGACTGATACAGTGAGCATAATAACCCTTTAAGTACAGCTGGCGGATACAGTGAGCATAATAACCCTTTAAGTACAGCTGGCGGATACAGTGAGCATAATAACCCTTTAAGTACAGCTGGCTGATACAGTGAGCATAATAACCCTTTAAGTACAGCTGGCTGATACAGTGAGCATGATAACCCTTTAAGTACCGCTGACTGATACAGTGAGCATAATAACCCTTTAAGTACAGCTCGCTGATACAGTGAGCATGATAACCCTTTAAGTACCGCTGGCTGATACAGTGAGCATAATAACCCTTTAAGTACCGCTGGCTGATACAGTGAGCATATTAACCCTTCAAGTACCGCTGGCTGATACAGTGAGCATATTAACCCTTTAAGTACCGCTGATCGATACAGTGAGCATATTAACCCTTTAAGTACCGCTGGCTGATACAGTGAGCATATTAACCCTTTAAGTACAGCTGGCGGATACAGTGAGCATAATAACCCTTTAGGTACAGCTCGCATGATAACCCTTTAAGTACAGCTCGCTGATACAGTGAATATATTAACCCTTCAAGTACCGCTGGCTGATACAGTGAGCATAATAACCCTTCAAGTACCGCTGGCTGATACAGTGAGCATAATAACCCTTTAAGTACCGCTGGCTGATACAGTGAGCATATTAACCCTTCAAGTACCGCTGATCGATACAGTGAGCATGATAACCCTTCAAGTACCGCTGGCTGATACAGTGAGCATATTAACCCTTTAAGTACCGCTGGCTGATACAGTGAGCATATTAACCCTTCAAGTACCGCTGGCTGATACAGTGAGCATATTAACCCTTTAAGTACCGCTGGCTGATACAGTGAGCATATTAACCCTTCAAGTACCGCTGGCTGATACAGTGAGCATGATAACCCTATAAGTACCGCTGGCTGATACAGTGAGCATGATAACCCTATAAGTACAGCTGGCTGATACAGTGAATATATTAACCCTTCAAGTACCGCTGATCGATACAGTGAGCATATTAACCCTTTAAGTACCGCTGACTGATACAGTGAGCATAATAACCCTTTAAGTACAGCTGGCGGATACAGTGAGCATAATAACCCTTTAGGTACAGCTCGCTGATACAGTGAGCATATTAACCCTTCAAGTACCGCTGACTGATACAGTGAGCATAATAACCCTTTAAGTACAGCTGGCGGATACAGTGAGCATAATAACCCTTTAGGTACAGCTCGCATGATAACCCTTTAAGTACAGCTGGCTGATACAGTGAATATATTAACCCTTCAAGTACCGCTGGCTGATACAGTGAGCATATCAACCCTTCAAGTACCGCTGACCGATACAGTGAATATATGAACCCTTTAAGTACAGCTGGCTATAAAATTTTTATATATAACGCCTATAAACCTTTTAAGTGCTGCTTGCTATAAAACAAAATGTGAGGTTTCCGATGCAACCTGAAATTCTATCAAATTCGAAATGGCCGACAATCGGCCATTATTTACCTCAATAGGCCTGCTGTTGGGTAAGCGGTGTAGATAATTAGACCATTACTATAGAACAAAATGTGAGGTTTCAGAGGGGGAATGCACCCTGACAAATGTCGGCGTGATCAAATTCAAAATGTCCGCTTATCGGCCATTATTTAATTTAACTTGCCCGATATTTGGTAAGCCGTGATAGAAGGCTAGACCATTACTATAAAACAAAATGTAAGGTTTCAGGGGAGGATAATCTGAAAATGCTGGACTTCGTCAAATTCAAAATGGCCGACAGTCGGCCATCATTTACCTAAATAGGCTTGATATCGGACAAACAATGTTAGATAGCTAGAACATTACTATGAAACAAAATGTGAGATTTCAGGGGGGGATGCAACTTAAAATAAATCAACTTGATCAAATTCAAAATGGCCGCCTGTCTGCCATTACTTAGTTTCATATGCCCGATTTTTTGGGTAAACCGTGCTAGATGGCTAGACCATTACTAGTAAACTAAATGTAAGGTTTCAGGGGAGAGTAATTTTGTGGTCATATCTTACTATGTGTATTTACCATACCATAAAATTTGAAAAAATGTGATTATTAGAAGTCCTCGAGGATGATAATATGAATATATCTGACAAGCCATGGTAGTTATCTAGACCATTACTCTAAAACAGATGATAATGATTTTAGTCTGAGTTTTTTGCTTCCACCACGAAGGTTTTGGTCGAGTTAATTGGTCTGTTGTCTTTTCGTCAGATTACTCAACAAGGCCTTCGGCGACGAAAATAGGCCTCAGCCTCATATCATCGATTAAAAGTGGAAATAATTTGAGACAATAGCACACTCGACAATAGCCAGCCGCCATTATTGAAATTATAGGCCTAAGTCGGCTATTTTGAATTTGATCAAATTTTGAAGTTTGATTTTTTATAGTACATCCCCACCTGAAACTGCACATTTTGTTTAATGGGAATGGGTTAGCTATCTGGTCCAGTTTTCCAGATATTACGCATATTAAAAAAATATGACCGACAATTAGCCATTTTGACCGCCATGACCTAGTTTCTGTTCGAATCTTGCCCAATTTAGAACTTATCCAAGCTATTAGTGGAATGGATATATGGTATACATTTTGGAGCGATACATAAAAAAATGTTAGTGAATCTCGTTAACGAGAAAATTTGTCGGAACAGGAGTGGCCTGAGGTCGGCCATTTTTGAATTTGATCAAGTTGAATTTTTTGAGGTTTGCAGTCTCTGAATGATTGTTTATATGTAGTTCTCGATCTTACTCTTAGCCTCTTGAAACCAATTGTCTTGCGTCCCTAATTGTCTAGGACCACATTAATAACACTACAAAACATCGTTTCAATAAAATTCTAATTCGGGGCGGGAGCGCCTGGACTTCTGTAGTCTTGTTAAACATTGATTTAGTATTAAATTATCAGTTTCGTTATTTCTTCTTTTTTTAGTTTTAATAAGGTTGTAGAAATACCATCAAATCCGAACCTTTTTTTTTAGAATTGAGAGAAAAATTCTTTTAAACTTAAAGGTACGATTTAATATTTTTCAAATCGTTTGTAGGACCGCACGCCTCTCAACCTTTATCCTGCTGGTCACGACTATTGTCGTTTTTAATCTTTTCTATTTTATTATTCGATCAAGTCACACTCATTAGGAACGAAATGACTGTTTAAACATTAAGATTTGAAAATGTTTGATCTCAAGTTAAACAAGTAATTAATACAAGTCATTTTTACCCATTTGAAGTTGTGGCTCGGGGTGGCGAGACACAACTTTAAGTGAGTGAAAATTCAAATTAATTAATTTAGCACGACAAGCGTTAAATGTATTGTTGACGCAAGAGAAGAACCTATGTTTGTGCATTTTTTGTTTATCTGTTAAAACATTATTACCAATAATAAATTTATCATGATATTTTGTGACCGTGTCATTCGAATTTAAAATACACTTAGTAATTTTGTCACGTATATAGTTTTGAAAACAGGTGTGACAATAGTTTATAATAATAATCTTTATTTCCTAATCTTGGTACATAAACTGTAAACATAGTATGCAATGTGCAAGTGAATAATCAAGTCCAGATGATACAATTACAGTGCATGATACAGCCAAATTCACAATATTGAACTTGTCCAGGCTGTACGAATTAGTGATCAAATTAAGGCTATTACTGACCTCAGAACGGCTTCCACGTAAACATAGAAAAACACACAATTGAACACATGTATTGTGTCATCCTTGTTATTTAGAGAAAAGTTTAAAAACGTAGATGTAATTGTCCGATCCACGTAAACTAAATCAGTAAAAGAGACAACATAGCTAAAATCAAAATTTATATTATGGTTGTTAAGGAAATACTACTATTTCACTCTTTTTTGGTGCTTTAAAATTGTTTTTTTTACTTTTTCGTATTTTCAGTTAAGATCAGTAGGCTATATAGCTTTATATAAATTAAATTTTCAAAATTGACAACATTGAAAATGTCTCATCCCAAGGGGTCCCTTTAATTTCTATATCATTTTCCACACAGTTTATGAATATGGCTTGGAATTTCTCAGGGTTGGCCACCATCTGATTTAGTGTGAACCATACTATGGCTACTCGGGATTCAGCTTGAAGAAGGTCGACAACAATGATATTGAGAATATTGCAAAGAATTTTTCTCATATCCTCCATCACACAGGCCTGGGCAACACTATTGAAGGAGTTTGGTGCAAGTGAAGCTTGTAACGATTCCCTCGTAGATCCTTCCAGTTCAAGATTCACATAAACTTGCAATAACAGGTTTAGGTGTTTGAGTTATCATTATCATCTTCTTGTGGATCAGAGACAAACTCACCAGCGGGCTGTATAATAAAACGTAAAGGGCATCAGAATAATATCAATATACTAACAAATTAAAGTTGACAACAAGGTTATGATAGCCTGTATTGTTACATATATTAAGAAATAAAAGAAAATGTTATTAAGGTTATATATCAATCAGTTAAATGAACTGATAAAAATTTACTCCACTATGATGTTCGAGATATCATAAACGGAAAAATAGCATGTGTAGAATAGTTCACTGGAACAGCAATGACAGACGTTTACATAACCCTACCCCTTAGGCCTACGTCTAGACAGGTTCGGGGGTACTTCCATATTAGTGGTCAAAATATAAAGTTAAATATAGGGGTGGGGTGCATACATATAACTACTGTAGGTAAACTCTACATGTAGTCTAGACTATACATGTGGATATCAATTGGCTCTTATTCATTGATTGCCATTACCCCTCTGGGAGGTAATAACGGTTGGGGGACTACATCTTTGTAGTGCACGTATGATAATGACAATAACAGCATGGCGCCCAAATGGTAAAAACGATATATGACCCTTATCTCAAATGAGATGCTTGTACAGATACGAGAAGGGGCTGATATGTGATATTATGGTACAAGTAAAATCTTGTTAATATGCTCGACAACGCCCCTCAATAAAAACGACCTTTTAAATATTCACTATCAATATGTGACATTTATCACATGTGTATCGTGACATACCGTAATTTTCCCTAATATTTCCGAGGCCGACTGTCTGACTTTCTTATCTGCAAAGCACATCTTGATAACAGTGCTCAATTGCCACTTTATGTTATGGGTCCTTAGATATTCTTTCCTCTGCAACTGCAACAATTAACCCTTTCAGCGCCGGGACTGCCTTCAGACGTCAGAATCTAACGTCGAAAGACGTCACATTCTGATGGTGAAGATGGTCACCGCACTGGAAAAATAAAATATTTATGATGGCCGCTGAAGCCCATAACATAGGTATACAAATGAAGCGGTAAGAGCTAACTACGACATTTATGATATCAAATTGAAAAAAAATTATTCTCCATGGATTACACAAACATATTTCAGTGTTGTAAGGGTTAAAAACGTCCACATAAAGGAATCACGTCCACCAGCTTAGTCCATATCTAGGCCCTAGTTGCCTTGAGCATTATATTGAGATGTTGATCTTAATAATCCCGTGGCCAAAATGGCACCCTATATTTTGAAAATATCGATTTTTCTTTTATTATTATTATGTTCAATCTCATGTCGGCCATTTTGAATTTGATCGCGTTGAGATATTTCAGGGCACATCACTCCCTGAATATATATATATATATATATTATGCCCAGTAGTATGTCTTTATATCATATCTATCATTGGAATTTAGTATTTATATTATACTTTCGAGTCCTATCATAAATTTTGCTGATTTTTTGCATTCTGAAGTACTGCACCTAGTGGAAAATGCTAGACAAAGAATCATTTTACAGGACTACAATGATGATATTACAAAAGTAGAGGTGCGATTATTATTTATTATGGGCCTTTTAATAGGCCCTAATTAGCCAAGACTTTTTGCGAAGTCTTGAAATTTGAATTTTTCTGCCTTAAATAAGCCTAACAAAATTCGTCACAGAGTTGTAAAATATCAGCTTTTAATGTTTCTTACTCAGCTGTGAAATTACGGGAATCACTGTACACACAGAAGACCTAACGATAAAGGCTTTCTCAACGCACACGGGTCTTTGTTGAAATGTTGCTGTAATGTTGGATCTCCAGGAGATATCAGGCCAGCGTTGAGTAAGGTGTTAGTTTGGCTGTAGCAAATGAAATGAAATGAAATGAAAGGCTACCTTTGTGCACATATAGGTCAGACTGAGTCAGGAGAGCCTTCTGAGCATGGTGAGGTGAATGAGATGACATTGCTAAACAGACCCAGGATTCGAAATTCAAGCCTTACAATGATTTTGTTACATCAAACATAAATTAAACAGTTTTAACACCCAGCCCAATGGGCTTATAAGTCACTTTAAAATATAATTATAACTTTGTGTACTTGTAAAAAAATACAGATTTGGCAACACACTGAGACGCAGTAGCACTGGAACCATTCCCAAGTTGGCCAACCTGAAGAAAAAAAATCCAATACCCCGCCCCTCAGCGTATTGATAGAATATTTCATATAGACTTATAAATAGTATATATATACAATATTACATTGCTATTATAAATATTATAAACATGAAAATTTGTAATCAATATAATCTGTTGAACATTTTATGAAACATACATTACCAAATATCGGGCATGTGAAAGTAAAAAATGGCCGATAGGCGGCCATTTTGAATTTGATCAAATCAATATTTCCCAGGGTACATCCTCTCCTGAAACCTCACTTTTTTATAGTAATGGTCTAATTATGAAACGAAAATATGTAGATATTGTATGATGATGTATATTTTGTTACTACTTTGTCACCTATCCATACAGATCTCTATGAATAAATTACTTACTGTCAAACTGTGATATTACATCTGTGTTGAATGCAAAGCGCTCCCCCTTTTTTTTGCTAAATTATTTTAAAAGTCGCATAATTTGGCCTAAATAAACCCTCAAATTGTGCTCCAAAACCCCGACGTCCCTCTATTTTCGGACCCCGGATAATAATTCAGGTGTGCTAATAATTTAGGTAATGACAAGGCACCTGTATCGACTGATCTATTAAATGATATTATGTCCATGTACATGATGCAAGACCAGCAAAAAAACTGTATCCATCTTGTAGTTGTTCCTAGAAAGGTAAGAATGGTTGTTATATATGACTGAGCGAAAATGAACCACAAGTACTCAACGTCATTTCCACTTTAGGTTTACTATTTAAGATGGGGATTTCAATGTCCGAGCTATATTCTTAACAACAGCTCATAAATGTTTTGTATTTACAGCGACACAATCAGGCTAAAATCATAAAAAAATGGGTAATTTTATTTTGGCTTCTTAATATGACCATATGATGTAAACATGTTCATAGATTAGAACTGAAAAAGTTTAAAAAAAATTGCATTGCGCATTTACCAGTGAAGCGAGATATAAAGACGAAATTACCGATTACTTATTTCGGACATGCATGGCCAAAATAAGAAATACGGGAATTTTGTCTCAACAATAACGATTTATTTAACGTTACGTTACATCACAATAGAGAATGTTAGGTGAAAAATGACGGCCACTTTGAATTTCACCCTTTAATTTACAAAACAACTTCAACAAGACTACATAAGTCCAGGAGCTCCCGCTCCGAATTAGAATTTGATTTAAGCAATTTTGTATAGGGTTATTAATGTAGTCCTAGTCTAGGTCAAAAATCAAGACGCAAGACAATTAGGTCTAAGAAGCCCAGTCTAAGAGTAAGATAAGAACTAGACAGTCTGTCAGAGATTGCAAACCTCCATTGAAATTAATGATCCTAATCAGTATCCCAGTAATGGTCTACCTATCTGGCATGGTTTACCCGATATCAGGCCAATCGAGTTAACTAATAGCTGATTTACGGTCATTTTGAATTCGATATAAATTAGTTAAAAACTTAGGGTGCATCCTCCCCCTAAACCTCAAATTTTGTTTTATAGTAATGGACTAACATCTAACACAGTTTGCAAAATATTGGGCATGTGAAAGTAAATAATGGCCGATAGGGGGCTATTTTGAATTTGAACGAGTCAGAATTTTTCAAGATGCATCCTCAGCTGAAATCTCGCATTTCATTCTATAGTAATCGTCTAGCAATCTAGCACGGTTTACCAAATATCGCCCATGTGAAAGTGAATAATGGCCAATAGGCGGCCATTTTGAATTTGATCAAGTCAAAATTTTCCAAGATGCATCCTCAGCTGAAATCTCACATTTCATTCTATAGTAATGGTCTAGCAATCTAGCACGGTTTACCAAATATCGCCCATGTGAAAGTGAATAATGGCCGATAGGAGGCCATTTTGAATTTGATCAAGTCAAATTTTTTCAAGATGCATCCTCTCCTGAAATCTCACATTTTGTTTTATAGTAATGGTCTAGCCATCTAGTACGGTTACTAAAAACCGGCTATGTGAAAGTGAATAATGGCCGATAGGCGGCCATTTTGAATTTGATCGAGTCAATTTTTTTCAAGATGCATCCTCTTTTGTAATCTCACATTTTGTTTTATAGCAATGGTCCAGCTATCTAACACGGTTTACCAAATATCAGCAATGTGCAAGTAAATAGTGGCCGATAGGCGGCCATTTTGAATTCGATTGAGTCGAAAGTTTTTAAAAGGCATCCTCTCTCGAAACGTCACATTTTGTTTTATAGTAATGGTCTAGCTATCTAGCACGGTTTACCTGATATCAGGCCTATCGAGGTAAATAATGCTGATTGTCGGCCATTTTGAATTCGTAAGTTAAAAATTTTCAGGGTGCATCCTCCCCCGAAAACTCACACTTTGTTTTATAGTAATCAGGTAATGGTCTAGCCATCTAGCACGGTTTACCAAATATCAGCCATGTGAAAATGAATAATGGCCGAAAAGGCGTCCATTTTAAATTTGATCAATCAATTTTTTTCAAGATGCATCCTCATCTGAAATCTCACATTTCGTTTTACAGTAATGGTCTAGCCATCTAGCACGGTTGACCAAATAACGGCCATGTGAAAGTGAATAATGGCCGATAAGCGGCCATTTCGAATTTTATCGAGTCAAATTTTTCCAAGATGCATCCTCTCCTGAAATCACACATTTTGTTTTATAGTAATGGTCTAGCCATCTAGCACGGTTTACCAAATAACGGCCATGTGAAAGTGAATAATGGCTGATTGGCGGCCATTTTGAACTTTGACAAAATGATTTTTTTCAAAATACATCCTCTCCTGAAGCCTCACAATTTGTTTTATAGTAATGGTGTAGATATCTTGAGCGGTTTTCATGATATTCCACAATATCAGGCCTGTCGAGGTGAATAATGGCTGATAGGCGGCCATTTTGAATTTTATCAACTTCAATTTTTTCAGGATGCATCCTCTCCTGAAACCTTACAATTTATTTGATATTAATGGTGTAGCTATCTTGAGCGGTTTTCATGATATTCCGCAATATCAGGCCTGTCGAGGTGAATAATGGCCGATAGGCGGCCATTTTTAATTTTATCGACTTGAAATTTTTCAAGATGCATCCTCTCCTGAAACCTCACAATTTGTTTTATAGTAATGGTGTAGCTATCTTGAGCGGTTTTCATGATATTCCGCAAAATCTTTCAGTCGGATTTACCGATGTTATAAATTAGGTCAAAGTGCAGGGTCAACTTCAAGGTCAAGGTCCAAAAACCTGAAAAGGCACAACTAGGGACCTTAGGGAACATGTATGTGCAATATGACTGTCATCGGCCCAGTACTTTTCGAGATCTGCTCCGGAAACGAAGTGCGCGTCAAAACGTCTAAATAGGTCATAGTTCTGAACCAGAAGTAGGTCAAAGTTCAAATACCCCAAAAGGCACAACTAGACCCCCTAGGGGTGTTGTGTGTAAAATTTGAAGACAATCGGACAAGTACTTTCAGAGATATGCTCCGGAAACGAATTGTTTACGGACGGCCCAACGGCCCAACGCCGTCACATCATCATTTTCTCCTCTGCAACCTTGCGTATTGAATTCAGATTAAAAATATTTTAACCAGTCCATTAGCCACCTGGAAGTAACCCACATACCAAAAATTGTTATCCTAGCTTATTTTCTCACAAAGTTATATGCACAAGAAGAGGCCAAAAAAAACGGAGGTAGAATCCATAGCTCCCTTCGCTCACCTACGGTGACGGCGGGAGCTAAAAATCTTGTGGGTTTTTTTTCATGACACACTTTTCACACCTATTTCAGTAAAGTTTATATATGCTAAAAAGCATAGTGCTAAAAAAGTAAAGCGCACTCATTGCTGAAACTAACCCAGCCAAGCAACCTACCAGTCATCAATAATGCTAGTTTTCAATATAAATGTACGAACTACGGACCATGGTGATTTTATCGTATCCATATCATATCGACTTATTACCAACTAATAGTCGAACGTATATACTACTGTCCCAGAGACGCAACATTTGATCTAAATGGATTTTACTCTCAGTTGTGCAAGTTGTTTGCGTATAAATTTTTTCACAATTTAATTTTCATGGCTATTTTTCTCTTTCAAACTATTTATTAAATTACCGATAAAAAAAAAACTCGTATGGACTCCGTCAGCATTTACTAAATATCCTTGAGTAATTATTTTATGCACAACTCTCAATATTGCTTTATCAATAGCTGGACAACAAACGTTTCAATCAAAATAATATAGCCCCCCTCCCCTCTCCACATGCCCAGATATCAAATGCAGTGTCCCCTAGAATTGTCCAATGCCCAATGAACAAATTCTGACTAAAGGGCCTTCTGACAAAAAAGCGTAACTGATTTTCTGACTATCGGGCCTTCTGACTAACGGGCCTTCTGACTAATGGGCCTTCTGACCAACGGGCCTTTTGACTAAAGGGCCTTCTGACTAGCGGGCCTTCTGACTAAAAGGGTGTCACCGTTCACCCCAACCTCACATCATGACACATAATTAATTTCATCAACGGTAAGCACCGTTTTTAACACATTACAGTCACTTAATTTACCATTAATTTAGCAGAAATTGAACAAACTATTATTTTATCCCAATCTTTAGAGGGTTCTTAAGTAGGTTTTGTACAGGCTTTGGCATTTGAGTATTGTTTATTCTGACGCATTATATATCCGAGAATATCATGCAATTGAGATTTTTTATGCACAGATTCTGCTAATTAAATCTGTAATTAGCACCAATAAAAGACTTTCCCAAGCTCATTAAGTACATGATTTAACACTTAAGAACGATGAATTCTTTGTGCGTGTACTCGGTATGCTAATTAATCACTAATTTGGACCCTAATTAAGGGGCTATGTAATCAATTGGTACATGCTAAGGCACCTAAAATTGCCTTCTTGAGATCCTGAAGGTCTGTTCTACAAATGATATACTTCATACCTTTTGTACTCGCAGTGCTAAATAAAACCTTCTGGGCTTCTGAACTATATGGCCGATCACCGTTATATTAACGTGTGAAGTTAGCGGAAAATGCCATGCTCAATCGGATGTTGAAATATTTATAACACGATTTTTCTGGAAAAATGGCAAAAAAAATTGATGGATCCATGGTTGCATCGTGTTATCCATGGTTGCATCGTGTAGTAACGATTCGTGCTATAACGGTTAATTACTGACACTCTATTTACTTTATTCAAACACACGTTTTAGCGCTGAAATGGTTTAACATTCAGCGTTTGCAAGTAGACCCTATCGACTTCGCGTCATCACTCACGCACGTGAAGTAATGTCACGTGTTGTGCCAACACCCTTTATGAGTGTTATTGGAGTCGATCACATAGCTTTAGTGCTACTCATTGTCTTCCTGGGGTCCTGTCGGATCTCTTCTTGGGGCAGTATCATCACATTCTTAAGTTGTTGCCGCTAGGCCTACACCTAATTTACTGATCACCTTAAACCCTTAAGCGCGACGGCGCTTTAATCCGTTTAAAAGCCGTTTAAACATCAAGATTTCTAAATTGCTTAGTCTTAAATTACAAATTAAACAAATACGAGTAGTTTTCTCACACTTAAAGTTGTGGGTCAAGGTAGTGAGACACAACTCTTAAGTGTGTGAAAATTTAAATTATTTAATCAGCGGTTTAAAGCTTAATATATTAGTCATCATCAACAAATTTTCTACAATATTTGCTGTACAAAATAAATTTGTAATCCTATTATTATTTGTCATACATTTGTACATTTTTAAATATTTTTTGCTGTTCATTTTAATAGCACATAGTCCAAGTCTATATTGACATCTACACCAGGTTCAAGATAGAGGTTAACCTTTGAAAATACATTGATAAATCGGATATAACAGGTGTGGCGAAGTTTTAGCGAGGTTACTTAGATGCGAGATATTGGCAATGGTACTAAATCTGACATTCCACCGATTTATCAGGTGACAGTCCAATATTTCGTTGGAATCAGCAACATTTCAACTATATGGTTTTAGTAGCTCGTTTTCTGCCATACTTTATTTAAATTGTATTAGTAGGCAATAGGCTTACATGTTTTGGATCATGGGATGGCGAACCTTGACTCTGTTCTAATAACGCTGAATACTAAATTAAATCTTGAAACTAATGCAACTATACACAGCTCACAATTTGACAGTGTGGGCCGTAATGGGCATTTATTGGCGGCACCACCAACAGTAAATACCGCCATATAAATAACATTTTTCCTGCTTCGAAAAATAGGCGTCTTACATTGGGAGCTGAAATTTAAAAAAATTCACTGGTAATGACTTGGTAGTTAATTACACAGAAAATATATTAGGCCTATATATTTTTTATATGGTTAATTCAGCAGGCGATCTGTTATTATTCAGCCGGGGCCTAGAACTTCTCTTGAAAAATCTTATGGCCCACTAAAATCAACTTGTTGCGTCAAAAACATTGTGTAAAGTGTGGCGCACAGATAAAATGATGTCAGGCCAGTTTTAATTTTTTTGTGGGGATCACGCAAGTACTCTTTATAAGTCAGGCAATGTGTATTCTTTACATGTAATTAAGTAGCTAAAGGCGTGCTTTGACAGAGTGTTCAATGCTTAAAAGATGGTGTCGGCCAGAGCTCATTAGGACACGAAATCGTCATGCATTCACTCTAAATGCCTGGTTGTAAAACTATAATATGATGATATAGCCCAGGAACGTTAAACAAATGACAATTATATTTTAAAAAATGTATATTTCACCATACTTTGACCCTTTTTCATGACAGATGGTCGTAATGAAAGGTTTAACTTAACTACATGAACGGGCATTGCAATAAAATTTGTTATTCGGTCATATTTCAGGCCAGAAGTGTATAAATTATATCAATTTCCATTGCCTCCAATCGCTGAGTCCAAAAATCTAATTATAATAATACGAAATTTGATATTTTCGGGGATAAATATCTTAGCCAAGGCCTAATTGCTATATTGTGTAAGATAACACAGGTGACTGCAGCAGAGAGCTAAGTGGGAGAGCGGGTGGGGGGGCTAGCCCTCTGCGACAGAGTGACACTCCCGAGAACACTTATCACAGCAAATACGAAGCATTGACCCGATGTTGTTCTTCTGTTGGCCCGACATTTTAGACGTCGGCACGGCCTTGAAACAACATTGGGTCAATGACTCGAGTTAACTGGGCTTGGTCACAGCCAATCAGCAAACTCCAGACGCTGACACAATGTTAGGCTAATGGTGGCGCGCCGTTTACAACACTGGGCATGCATTATCCCAGCATTGGTACACCAATATATAGGCTTTTACGCGATAAACGTTCATCCAATGCTAGTTTAATGCTGGCTCATTGTCTACGGCAATGGCTCAGCAGTTAAACAGCATTGGCTAAACGTCTCGTTTTTGTAGAGTCACCGGCAACACGATACACTAACACAATGCTGGTCCAATGTTGGAACAGTGTCATAAATGATGGCACAACATTTAACCAACATTGGATTATGTTGACTGCCTAGAACCATCATGACATGGAACGTTTCTGCTCACAGCAAAACCAAGTATCAGCTTATTTCACAAATGTGCAGATACTGTCTATTGAAAGTGTTGTTACAAACAAGAAGGAGGCAGTGACATCAGCGTAAATGAAGTATATACTATTGAGCAAATACGGCCTTTTGGCAGCGCTATGGCAGGAAGAGCCAGTTAAAAAGCAGTAAATGCCCAGTTTACCAGAGAGCTGATAATGCCTTTTGACTTCGCACAGGCAGAACAGATGGTTAACGGAAGTTAACGACAGACGTTTTCTCTGAAAGTCAGACTAAAAACTTGGAGACTCTGTCTCCAGCTCAAAAAAACGTTACAGTGATATGTTTTAAGAAACATTTCGAACCCATTTATTAAACAAATAAACATTTTAAAGATGTTATGGTGGAATTGGCAAATAATTTTTTCGAAACATTTAATTAACATGACTTTACTATACAGTGAAATGTTCTCAGAAAACATTTCTCAATAATTGTTGAAGCATTTCAGAAAATATTTCTGCGTAAAAACCATAGGAATAGAAATTTAAAAAATATTCATCAACAATAAATTGGCATTCACACAATTATAAATGGACCGCGTTATATATCGTCGCCTTGGATATAAAAGGGTGTATCTGCCACTTTGCAAAGCGGCAGATACACCCTTTCATATCCAAAGGGACGATATGATATCATCATATGACATGATAAAGTAAAACACTATGATGATAAACACCTTTGGTGGCGCTTCATTTTTCTCCAGGAGCCCCCTATCTCTTTATATTCATTATGTTCTAGCAGAACAAGTGTTAAATGGATATTCACGTAAATTAAAAAAAAAGTTATATGACAATGATATGGGAAAATGGGTATACTAATCAATTTTTTTTTCTATTTCATAACATTTTAAAAAAGTCACAAAAACATTTCTGACTCATGTTTGAAACATACTATAAATTCAAAAATATTTTAAAATGTCATTGTACAATTGACAAATGTTTTAGCGCCCTTGTTGTCAGAATCTGACGTCTAAAGTCAATCACCGCACTGAAAGAGTAAAATATTTATAGTGGCTGTAGACAGTAGACTTATGACATAGGTATTCAAATGAAGCAGAAAGAGTTAACCATGACATTTATGATGATTTCAAATTGAAAAAATTGAAATAAAAAAAAATAGTTCTCTTGGTTGCTTTCAGCGCTTCAAGGATTAAATCTTGAAATACATCGTTCAATTGTCATTACAGTCAATATGATGCAGACAACTAGTACGTTGCTAATAGAACCTTGGGTGTGTCTCGAAATGGAGAATTCTGGATGATAAAGATACATATATTACTAAAATCCACATCCTGTGACATGGGTGTGCCACTACAACCTTTCCTTTACCTGACCATATGATCCACCAAGCCCTGACCCTGGTTACAGCGTAACCTGGGTTACGCCTACACTGCTAGTCTGGTTGGATTAGGCTACACAGTGCTCAGGTTGCGCCGTGACGCCGACATTTTTAATAACCCGGGTAACCTGCTAAGCCAGCCTCTCGTGAAAAATCACAGCTATTAGCAACAGTTTTGGGATTGATTGATAACGTTTTTCAATCACGAGGAACACATATCACAGTATTGCAAAAAATAATTTGTTAAGGGTGATCCTGACCCCTTTTTTAAAAATTAAATTGCCTAAACATCGATCAAAATTTCCAAACAATCTGTATTTGACAGTCAAAATTTATTAGAGTTGTGCTTCAACACTTTTTATTATGAACTCCCCTCTTTCAAAATTCTGTATCCCCCCCCTGGATGATATAGCTTTAAAACAGCTGGGCCCGTATTCTCGTACAAGTTACGATATATCGTAGGCTTCTGATTGGTCGAGATGGCCATGTCGACCAATCAGAAGCCTACGATATATCGTGATTTACTGATGCATTTGAAAGTACTGAAGCTTTAACCCTTACAGCCCTCAAATATTTTTGTATCAACCATCGCGACCAAATTTTCATTTGAATACTTATGGTATGGGTCTACGGCCATTATAATTTTTTACTTCTTTCAGTGTGGGGAACGTCTTTAGATGTCAGATTCTGATATCTATGGACGTTAAATTATTTCGTCTAAAGTCGGTCCCCGCACTGAAAGGATTAAAATGAGTCCTGATCAATGTTGTGATCAACGGACGCGATGTGAAGGTACTGATGCTTGAGCAGAGCAGACTTTCTCTTATATTGTTTGTTACATATCACACAATTGAAGGGTTCTCGCTGGTGAACATTCTGATGTCTCTGTAAGGACTGCTTCTGGGAGTACTTTTTATCACACTTCAGACAAGGGAACATTTTCTCACCGCTGTGAAGCTTACGGTGTTTATTCATATTTCCCCGCTGTGTGAAATCTTTATTACAAATATCACACGTGAAAGGCTTAAGACCGCTGTGAATCTTCATATGGCATTTTAAGTGCGACTCCATCACAAACACCTTGTTGCATACGGGACACACTATCGCCTGGTAACCGTCGTGCGAGCGTTTATGCGCCTCCAGAGATTCACAGTCTGTGTATATTCGATCACATAGATCACATAAATAAACAGTCTCACCCTTCAAATCTTGTTTTTCTATCATGGGTATTTTTTCACCATATTCCAAAACAGACACAAAACTTCCTCTCCTGATGTATTGCGCCAAGAAGGCAAATCTAGACGCCATTAAGAATGAGTGAGCAGGAGAGACATCACCTGCCATTGAATACCAAGCCATATTACAAAAAAGACCTTTTTCTGCAAACTGTCGAAGCCGAGAAACTATCCATTTATCATGTGATGCCTCGTCATATTTATCACAAAACTGTTCCAGATTTTTAAATGAAGACGATATTGGATCAACCCTTTTTCCAGTGTAAGCAAACTCAATGAAAGCTTCAGTATCAGCAGGATTTAATGGCATTCCTATTAGATAAATCCCACTAGCGCATGTTGTAAGTTTGTTTTCTAGAAGTGAACTGGCAGCAGCCAATATTCCCGCATGAGCTAGAAATTGTTTACCGTCAATTGCCATCAGTGTAGCGTCACAAAGATACCCAATCTTCATATAACCATACATAGTGCTACCGCAGATTTTTTCCTCACAATCTTCCATTTTCTGCAAAGAGGATCTGGAATGATAGATCAAACAGCTTTAATTTTTTTTTGTGATAGTTCTGTTAGTAAGGTTGGATAGAAAGGTGAACAAATAGTGAGCGCGGCCACATGGGAAACAATTGTCGCCATGCAATACCAGTAAGATGATTTGAGTGTGAGGTTTTGTGCACAATGAAACTGAATGGCAGAGCTTTAAGCTATATATTCACATATTATTTATGGATTTATAGTATATCTGAAGATATAGTTTGGTCTATCGTAACGTTGAGGTTAGATGGGTTGTCAAAAAAATCTAATTTACAGTTTTACACTTTAAAATTAGCCAAAAGTGAATGATAATTTGAATGCATTCCTCTCAAGAATTTGTTTTACTTGCCTCGAATCAGATTTTGCGACATGCCCTCAAAATTCTTAGCTGCAGCATTGCCTTGATATTGTGTTTATATCATACTAACCCCAACGAA
Source organism: Flabesymbios commensalis (assembly GCA_964017125.1). Taxonomy (NCBI): domain Eukaryota; kingdom Metazoa; phylum Annelida; class Polychaeta; order Terebellida; family Flabelligeridae; genus Flabesymbios; species Flabesymbios commensalis. Next base: position 6,079,333 of record OZ024904.1, read on the forward strand.
TTCGACAAATTCATGAATTACTAGAAACTTTATACCATTAAATTCTGAACTATTTTTTCTTTACTTGACATACCATAACTAAAAGTGACACAATGTGGCCAAAAAAAATGGGTGGTTGTTATGAAAGCGACTCCTGAGAGTCTTTTGACAATCTCCCATTTTTCAAAGTGAATACTAGTCTACTACTACTACTAGAGCGTCATCCACCATGAAATTTTAAATGATATTTTTTTATTATATTGTACAATAAATGAATCTGTCACAAAATGTAAATCTAGAAAAATCACTCGATAATTGATTGTAATGGGCACATTTCTCATTCATTATCATTAATTCAAAAAATCACCATATATATTTGTGAACACATTAATCAAAAATAATTAATTGGTACTATTGCATGAACTATAGGCATAAAACAATTATATTATACATATATTAAGTAGTATTATAAAATTATGCCTAAATAAAAATGACAGTGAATGTCTGACTTTAAAGACTTGCAATAACACCATCCCCATCGAAAGCAAAAACGTCCAGTCTCATTCAGTTGTTTTTATTGATTTAACGATGAAGTAACATTTTTTTAATTAAAAAATAGAATGATTACAGAACATAAAGATCTAGAATGTGTTGGCCTACTGGGAACAAATGGCCCATGTGACAATCATAACAATTTATGTCTGTCCCGAAAAATCATGACTTTTCATGTTTTTAATGACCAGCGGCAACTTGGCATAAAAGAGGTGGATGATTATTTCTTTTTAGATAATTGATAATGTAATTTATTATATATTTATGTTCTTTTAATAAAATGCTAAATTGGAAACATGTTTTCCATTGCACTCATGAGATCGGATATCGAGCATAAAGTGCCTCAAATCAGATTTTGCGACATGCCCTCAAAATTCTTAGCTGCAACATTGCCTTGATATTGTGTTTATATCATCCTAACCCCGAAGAATTCGACATATTCATCAATTACTAGAAATTTTGTACCATTCAATTCTGTACTATTTTTTCTTTACTTGACATGCCATAAGTAAAAGCGACACAATCGGGCCAAAAACGGACAAAGACTAGAAATTTTGGAAGTCTTTTTAATTTCAGGTTGCTGTGCCAACATAGCAAGCGTGCCAAAAGCCCCATTTTTCAGTTATTCTTGTATTTCTTATTTTGGACATGCATATTAGAAAAAAAATCTCATTCTTATTTCTTGTTCAATTGGTGAATGCGCAACACAAATTAACAAAACATAAGCAATTCTAGTCTATGGCATATCATTGACATATCAGGGAGCCAAAATACAAATGATGATTTTGGCCTGATTGTGTCGCTTTAACTTAAAAATATCATCTTCACTTAGTCGCCTAGTTCAGGAGTTCATACATGTAGCTTCAGTAAAATATATATTTCAATACACTAACCTGTGTGAGTCATCCAGATATTCTAATGGTCCTCTGCTCTCGGTGTGTCTGTGACAAGGTTTTTCATTGGATTCTTCTGCTTCTACTTTTTTATTGTACCTGCGTCTAATTTAGAAAGACAAACATAAACCTTCAGGAATAGGTACAATATTAGTATCTTATAATTTGTTTATGTCTTCTTACTTACTTACGTTAGACTACATATTCATCACACAGCAAGGAACTTCAGTTGATCTTAGAATTTTTGGCAGATAAAAACAACTAACTAACTCAAATGTAACGTATTCTGTTATTTTGTGGCGACATGAACATAAATTCAATTTTGCAAGGGACAAAATACTACTTTTGGTAATTCTCTTTTTTAATACAATCACTTCTATATGTTCATCAAATTCAAACAATCTTCCAAAAAACTGCACCCACTCATGAAAAGTGACCTGTCTAAGACGAAAATTTGAGCTGGCGACATGCCAAAAATGTCATTTTTATGGCCTTCCAGTGGTTAAAAGCACAATTTTTCTTGTCTAGGCAATGGATAACTATACCCTGATGACATCGCGCAATGCGAGTGGCCTGGTTCAGCCAGGTAGGATAACTATACATTTTCTGAAAGGCCTATGCTTGAATTAAATGCTAAAACTAGTTAAACAAAAATGGATGTCACTACAAACGAGAACACTGCTGGGGTCACATGATTCTTGAAGTAGCGGGCTTTCCCCATATACACATTTCCGTGTATATGACATGTGACCACATAGGCCCAGCGTTCACGACTGACGGTGGTCCGGTGGTCCGAGACCACTAGAAATTATGTCGGACCACCAGAACATTCTATCCAGTGGTCCTGTAGACCACCAAAATATCTAACCCTAGCCTATAGACTACTCACCTTCAGATTAACTTGTATCTCATGTTTTTGCCGATTTCTCAGTCAATTCTTAACTGATTTTTATGAAATTTTGAAAGGCCTATTGTCGGGTCACCCACCGAATACTGCACAATTTTCATCTAAAAAAATTATATAGTTCAAAAGTTAGACCATTTGACATGTTTGACATGTAGTAAATTTGATATTACGTCGCCCCTCTATAAACCCATTGAACTGGTTCGATTAAAGTTTAAAAATTGCATTAGGCCTACATGCCAGATGGTCTAACTTTTGAACTATAGAATATTTTTTTATGAAAATAATCTCACTGTATTTAGTGGATGACTCCAGCAGAGTCCTTGCAAAATTTCATGAAATTTGGTTGAGAATTGACTAAGCAATCGGCAAAAAAAATGCGATACACGTTAATCTAAGGACGAGTAGGCCCCTACCGTATAATCAGAATCGTAACATGCCCCGAAGATATAAACAATCGTCGCAACTTGCGGGTGATAATACTTGAAACACTGTATCCTCTCACGCCTTTTTGAAGGAACAAAACGCGTGTTCGTAATCATGAGGGTCAGGAATTTTTTACATTGAGATCGATCATCATCCTTGAACTGTCTCCTGTCATGCCTTTTGTGGTTTTACAAAATTAACGATGTGGAAACACATGATCGCAAAAATGAAAAAAATTGGTTCAAGATTTCCAAGTGTTATAACATTAGTTGTTGTCAGGACCACTAAAAAAATTGTAGGACCACCAGATCCTCTGAGCTGGTGGTCCTGTGGACCACTGCTCATAAACGTTTGGGCCTGAGGCCTATGTCATGTCATTCAAAAGAAGACAGTGATAACCGTACATGATTTACCGTACGTATAGCATGCTATTCGTACGTTGGTACAACTAAATGACGGTATTCGTTGGTAATTACGTATGACTTATGGTAAATAGATACAGCTCCAGGTACATCAAAAAAGTGATTTTTTTCGTGTTTTTTTTAGGATTTATGTGAATTTGTGAGACACTGCAATAAATTACATATTTTTCTCTGTTTCTTTGTTCTTTTTGCTCACTATAACTGGTAGAAATGAAGCCATTATTGTAGAATTAAAAACATTATTTGTTTTGAATAGCACTTTTATCACCTTTTCCGGGGGTTCCCATTATTAGATTTCTCGCAATTACAAAAAATGGTGCCAGCTCTCGCCTTTAATTCTGTAATTGTTGCAACAAGTGCTTGAAGAGTGATGGAACAGGCATGCCTAAGGCGATTTTTTTTTATTAGTTGGTTGACAAAACCGCTGAGGCACAAAAACGCAAAATCCCCAAAAAATTAAAATTGAAAAAACATGTTTTTATTGACGCCGACCCTGTGTTTGCCGGTGAATAGCTAAACCTGCAAGTAGATTTAGATGAACACAGATTGTTTTAATTAAAAGAGGTTTCTTCACAGCCTGCCAGTTTTGGATTTCTATTTTTTTCTACCATACGACCACTAGTTTATATAGAAAAATCAGTCCTCCTGCCCTAGGTTTCAAATAATAACTTCTGTCAACCAACTAATATAAAAACACTGGCCTAAGCCCCTTTGATAATTTTTTTTACATTTTAATTTTTGTAGAAAAAATGCAAAAAAATGAAAATAGACTTTGTCCACTGCCCCATGAGTAAGTTCTGGAGGACATCATTAAGACCATTTAAACAGAACAATGTGGGAATCTCTAAGAATTGAGATACCAGGGGAAGGCTGCACTAGTTTGCCCATGGTAAAAGCTGGGTTAAGTTTTGTTTGCCTGCCCTACGCTTCCTCATGGGGTGCACCGAGGGTGAAAATGGAAGTTTCATAGCCATAATGATGAAAATCAATCAAATTTTTTCTTCTTCCATGACCCCATCACAAAAAAAAACGGAGGTCCGAGGCTATGCCCAAATTTCTGATGCCCTGATGCATCTAAAAACTAAAACTCTCAGGAATGTTCATCTCAGAAGTTTTCTTCAGCTGCTTCAAAAAGTTCAAGTGTCTGGGTGATGTTTTGGATTATGTATCCCTCCTGCCATTTGCAACATTTGAGGTCACAACTTTTGGACGTTTTTATAATTTAGCTCAGATTTTGATCTAGCACAGCATTTTTTTTGCTCAGTGAAAACTGTGGAATGTGGTCAAATATGTATTTTATCATGTGGGCAGTTACGAAAAAAGGGTCAGCATATTTTGATTGGACAATTTTAAAATTTGTGTGATGTACATCCGAAGAAGTCATTTTGGTGCATGTTTTTTTAGGATTTATGTAAATTTGTGATACAATGCAATAAAAGACATATTTTTCTTTGTTTGTTTGTTCTTTTTGCTAATTATTACTGGTAGAAATGAAGCCATCATTGTAGAACTAAAAGAGTTATTTGTTTTGAATGGCACTTTTATCACCTGTTCTGGGGGTTCCCATCGTTAAAATTCTGGCAATTACGAAAAATGATGCCAGCTCTCGCCTTTAATTTCATGATAGCTGCAACAAATGCTTGAAGAGGTAAGTGGAACAGGCATGCTGTGGCCCCTTCTAATAATTTTTTTACACATGTGCCATTTTTTTTATTTTTGTAAGAAAATGCAAAAAAAATTTGAGGTGCCATCTTTTTGACGTTTTTATAATTTACTTCAGATTTTGATCTAGAACAGCATTTTTCTTGCTCAGTGAAAACTGTGGAAAGTATCTGTATCTGTATGTTACTTGGCAGTACGCACTATTGTGCTATCGCGCCACGCAGGCTATCGCACCACATTTTGGATTTTTCTGAGGTCTCGCCGGATGGAAACTGCGCCTACGTCCATCGAGGTTCTTTTACGTCCAACTCTAGTTCAGTCAGACGAGCCATCTGATTTCCGTGAGTCTCTGACCCCCACGACATGACATCGCTGCACGAATGTCCTAGTGTATACAGCACCTGGCAGTCCCAGCGGTCACCCATCTAATTATTGACCGGGCCCGGCGTTGATTAACTTCAGTGATAGAGCCAACACCGATGAGTTTACGCCGTATTCCGTATACAGCCATTGACAAAAACGTCCAACCGGCCGCCCGAGGCAGGTTAAAAAGGCCCAGGTCGGGTAAACTGTCCACATCGGCAGCCCGGTGGTCGGTGAAGTTTTCATCGTTTTAGCCCTACATACCACCTCCAGGTCTAGTTAAAAGTCACCAGGGCAGACAAAAATCACAGTTCACCTGCCCTGTTGTCTAGTATAAAACAATCCTAAAGTCAATGGCTGCGTATATACTGCAATGTGGTCAAATATTTCTTTTGGCATGTCGGCAGTTAAGAAAAAAGGGCTCAGCATAATTTTATTAGACAATTTAAAAATTTATTGAATCTACCAAACCCAGACACTCCTAGTAAAAAATAGACTATGTGGCATAATTTGGGGGTCATTCAACAATCACGTAACGCTTAGAGGGGGGAGGGGGGTTAAGGTTTGAGTTACGGAGCGTAGTCAAAGTAGCGTTGTTAATTGTTGAACGGCCCTGGCCTTGGTGACTAAATTTTTTTTTTTTAGTTTCCATCCAATCCAACTTTGCAACTTATGCGGCGATTATTTCTGACATTTTCTGCCAAAAATACTTTACATCATCTGATCCTTTCTTTATGAATCATGTGTTTGTTTGTTTGTTGTTTGCTTGGGATAGCTAGCCCTCAAGTGGGGCTGCCCGGGCCTTCCGACTTTGTCGATCGCTCTCTAACTCCCTCAAGGATCAATGTATCTCTTAGAACCCATGAGTGCCGAGCCGACTTCCTCACTTTACGAATCTGCCGATCAGCCACTCCCCTCATCCTCGTATGACAGGTAGAATAGAATAGAATCTTATCGACTCGCTTCGAGCTATTTCCGCAGCTGCCTGTGGTGACCTGCTCTGCAGGGCTACAGCGACTCCAAGCCTCCACAGGCCTGGAGAAGCGAACATCCACCTATTTCCCCACTCCCGTACCCCCTCCCACTTTATAATTTTTACTTAGAACTTAGAGTGAATAATCCAGCAGCCCTCCATTGTGGAGTATCAGGCTGGAGGGGGGAAAGAGGCTGGCAGATCTAGTTGACCAGCTGACTCCTGAATGCTGCCACAGTTTTTGATTCTATGGCAGCTGCCGGAAGAGAATTCCAATCAGGGATAGTTCATGCCAAAAAGAATTTTGTCCCAGTGTGGTGTTAGCTTTGATGTGTTTATAGGCCTGATTGTGCCCACCACGTGTTCTTCTATCTGCTGGGAATAAACAGTCATTGATAGGAATTTTGAATAACTCATTTAAAATTTTGAACATACATAAAAGTTTAGAATTTTTTCGTCTTGTTTTCAAGACAGTCCAGCCCAGGTTCTGAATGAGAGATGTCACACTGGCTGTTTGTCTATAATTTTGGGTGACAAATATTGCTGCTGCTCTTTTAATTTGTTCTAATTTATCAATGTCTTTTTGTCTAAAGGGGTCCCAAACTGCTGAAGAAAATTCTAAGGATGATCTGACCAGGGAGAAATTGGCAGTCTCCCTAATTCAGGGTGACATGCCTTCAGGTTCCTCCAAAGGAAGCCCAGGGTGCAATTCACTTCACTAGTAATTTTGTTAATGTGGGCCTCCCATTCCAGAGTCTCGCTAAGGCAAACATATAGGGTGTTGATGAAACATTTTCTAATGTTTCACCTTTCAGGGTGTACTGGAATTCCAGGTTTTTTTATTTTGGCCTGGACACCCTCAGGACCGAGCATTTCGAGGGGTTGAAGCACATCCCCCATCGATCTGCCCAGTCCTGTAACGCAGATAGGTCTCTCTGCAGTTTCTCCTGATCTGCCCGACATTTTATCGGGCAATACAGGAGACAGTCATCATCAAAGAGACAAACCTGTGACGAGACCGTGGAAGGGAGGTCATTAATGTAGGTCAGAAAAAGTAGGGGTCCGAGAACAGTATCCTGGGGCACAACGGACTTTACACGAGCTGATTCAGAAGAGCTGCTATCAACTACTACTCTTTGGGTTCTATTGGTCAGGAAATTCTGAATCCAATTAACATGATTAAGAGTTGTTCCCCGTATTCCGTAGTGGTCGAGCTTGTGTAAGAGGCGTTGGTGGGGGACAACGTCAAAGGCCTTACTAAAATTTAAGACAACAACATCTGTTTGTGTCTTGCCTTCAAAATTTTGAATAAATTTATCAGTTGTAATCAAAAGCTGGCTTTCGCATGAGTGTTTAGATTGAAAGCCATGTTGTACAGGTGTTAAATTTTTAAAAAAAAAAAAAAAAAAATTTGTGTCCAAATGATGTGTTCGAGTAATTTGGCACAAACACATGTGAGGGATATCGGTCTGTAGTTTGCCGGAGAGTGCCGATCCCCTTTTTTTAAGACTGGGGCAACATTAGCCTCCACCCAGTCATCTGGTAATTTGCCCGTCTGTAGAGATTGGTCAAAAATAATTCTAAGAAAGGGAGATATTTCGTTGGCAGCATTCTTCAGAATCAGATCCGGGAGATTGTCTGGTTCGGGTGCCTTCCCGCCGTTTAAACCCTCGAGTAATTTTGTTACACCTTGAACAGTAATTTCAAATTTAGGCATTTAGGTATTCGGTGGTCCGGGTAGTTTATTTGTGGTGTCTTCCAAGGTAAAAACTGAGCAAAATTATTTGTTTAATATTTCGGCCTTACGTCTGAATGCAGCTGGCCGTTTTCCTTCAAAGGAGAGACACCATTTCCATCCTGACGTTTTGATTTGACATAACGCCAGAGTAGTTTTGAATTTTTTTGTTCTAAAGATTCAGTAAATTTGTTTTTCAAATAAGACCACCTGGCAGACCTGATGGGGAGTGATGGCATGCTGTCGCTGGGTCTGTCGTTTATATCTACTTTACTCCCCCCGCTTACATTGCATTAATGGGGTCCACACCCTTGGATCAGTCCCTCTCCCTCTTCTTTGTTTCTTCCCTGGTCATGAGTTGTACCCCCAGCTAGCCTGAGCGTGCAAATCATTCATCATAACAGCGGTGGGCGATAACAACTAAAAATTGAAATTCAGCGAGACAAATTAACGATGTGAGCGATATTACAATGATTTTATAACATTAACCGATTAAGCAATCATGTTTGCCTTAATTTACGTTAACAATCCTACATTTATATTCAACCAAAAAAAGGAATATAACTAGTAATATGATATCTAGTGAAAAAAAGTAAAATATAACGATTAGAGCCCAATTACAATGGGTTTTTTTAATTTTTTTATTGTTGTTTTTCCTTTTAGAATGAACTGCAATTAACAGCGTTTAAGAATTAGCGACAAGGAAGGTATTTTTACTTCTCCAATGTAGAATCAGAGCTGCAAATAATTTCTTAATAATTTGGGCAAAGGCTCAAATTATTCCTCTAAATCAGAAGACTAGTTATTCATCCCTTCGCCTGATACTCCACTCAGGAGGACTGCGAAGTCAATATTTCAAGATTCAAGATAAGGTATTATTATTTTTCCACGGAATTTCTCCTGGCCTATTTCTCCAACAGTTTTGCAGTTATTGCCAGGAAACTTCACAAGAATGTTGGTTCCATATATATATATAAGCCCTGTAGACATTTGAGTCGCTATGACTTTTCTAAGATACATGTCCCACTTGTTCTTCGGGATCAAATTGTATAGATCGACTACAGTAGGGATTACATCTAGCTTACCATGTTCGTGTGACGAAAACAGTGGTTAGTGGATGTTTTTCCGTGCACGCACACACACACACGAAAGTGCGTGAAGGACACTAGCTAGCATGCGAAGGCCTATACATGGGCTGGAGCCACAACTCACGGAGACGACTTGGCACGGAATTCATCCCAGTGAAAGCCAGTGCAAAGTAGTCATTTTTTTCGCTTGCATTCTCACTTGTGTGTACGCTCGTCTTTAAAGTCACATTATAAGCATTATACTTGTAACCATAACCATAATAAATGGAATCCACGGATTTGGGGTGACTCCAATGGGGAGGGGACGTGGGTTGTCATTAGCCCCAGCAGTGGCTGACCCGGAATGTGGTTGACACAGGGCTGCATGAAATCTTAGCTAGGTTGTCATCAGGCCATCCTAAAAAATTGTTTCCTAATTCCGACCACATGGGTAAAAATAGGAGTAAAAGATACCGTACAGCATCGTCATCCATTCGTCTGGTCAGACCCCTGGTTAAAGGCTGATTTTCAGTTGATTATCTATAGTCAATGCAAGTCAAAAAATAATTAAACCTCCCGGAAAAATAAAATAACGGACATATAAAAAAAATTGTTATGGTCCATCGAGATTCGAACTCACAACCCTCTACATAACAGGCCCTATATAGTGCTATCCACTACACCACCAAGTAAAATCAGTGGCCAACAATGGCTGGCATTAGGCCTATATATATGTGGAATAATAAGCTCTTTTGAAGCAAGTGAAACCGTCCATGTCTGTAGCGACGTGTACCAACGTCTCGGATACACATGAGTTTTGGAATTGGGAAATCTCAATTTCCTGAAATAGTAGGGGTGACGGGAATGAACTGGGCCTGGGGATGAAGCAGAGGTTTACACTAACAGTACCGGGGTAGGCCTAACACAGGTAGGCCTATCTGCTTATGTATTATATGCGCGTTATTGTGGATTTCATGCTAGTAATTACGCATGGTCGCTTCCGGGATTGTCACGCTGAGTTAATCTATTTATATCCACCCTGGAGTTATTTTGGCTCGTGTTGTTCGGTTCACTTGGCGCATGTCTAACCTGCTTTCTAAATATGAATTAACTTCTGTGACGACATAGTATTCATAAGATTAAATTAAAAGTTTAATTCTTCAGTGACGTATTATTCTAATGTTAAACTCACAGCCGCGTGGATGTTTTCCGGTCTTTTGATTGGTTGATGTCGCAGCCCCCAAAACCCATCCATACTTCTACACCAAGTAAAACAACAAAGACAGCCCCAAGTAAACCAAATTCTTTCAACCGCTCACTTAGAGTCTTAAACATAAATTTCCAATCAGTCAAAAACAAGACCATAGAACTAGAACATGTTATTCACTCCACCAAGCCTGACATAATCATCGGAACGGAAACTTGGCTAAATTCAAACATTAATTCGATAGAAATTTTCAAGCCCGATTGGGAATACACTGTATACCGCAAAGACAGACCAAACCAGTCATATGGTGGAGTCCTAATTGCGGTATCAAACAATTTAATTAGCTCAGAAGCCACAGAACTGGACACAACTTGTGAAATTCTTTGGGTCCATATAAATTTAATAGGATGCAAATCTTTACACTTTGGCGCTTTCTACAGACCACCTCGAAACGATTTAGACCCCCTTTTCCAATTAGATGCATCCCTCAGTAGAATTACACACACAACAAATGGTTATGTTTGGCTTGGTGGCGACTTCAATGCTCGTTTTGTCAATTGGACTTCGCTGGAAGTGTCCCCCACTGCTGGAAGTGAACGACCGCAAAATCAGAAACTTATCGATGTATCACTCGACCACAACTTGGAGCAGGTAGTCGATAAGCCAACCAGGGAAGACAAAATTCTTGACTTACTTTTTACAAACAACAAATCTAGCCTCCAGAAAATCGAAATTCTTCCCGGTATTGGAAAATCTGATCACGAAATTGTTTTTGCAGAAATTGATACCCAGCCTTGCCGTATTTCAAAACCAAGACGTAACATCTTTCTGTATAGAAAAGCAGACTGGGATGGCATTAGATCAAACCTAAATTCTCTCTATACTAGCATAAAAAATGCCAACCAAGGGTATTCAGCTAACGACCTTTGGACAAAATTCAAATCCACTTTAACATCAAGCATGGACGAGTACATTCCACAGAAAAAGCTCAATGGTAAACACCACCTTCCCTGGGTCACGCCAAAAATTAAGAAAATGATTCGGAAAAGAAACAAAATTCACACAAAATCAAAGAAATTAGCCAAACCATCTGCCAGGATTTCGAAAAAACTCAAAAATATTTGGCACAGTTTACAAAAAGAAATGAGACAGGCATACTGGCAGTATATAGAAAATATTATAGACTATTCGGAAGAAGATAACAACTCTGAAAGAAAATTTAAACAAAAGAAATTCTGGTCCTTCATTAAAAACATGCGAAAGGACTCGGCGGGTGTTGCCCCATTGCGTAGCCAGGGAGACACTTTCAGCGATGCCTCTGACAAAGCTAAAATTCTAAACAATCAATTTAGCTCTGTGTTCACTCAAGAACCCATCGGATCCATGCCAGACAAAAAACCCAGTTCCTTCCCTTCTATGCCCCAAATTGAAATTTCTACTCCTGGCGTTAAAAAACTTTTGGATAACTTAAAACCCCATAAAGCTTCAGGCCCCGATTCAATACCTCCGACGGTCTTAAAGGAACTTAGTAATGAAATCGCCCCCATACTACAAATTATCTTCCAAATTTCCCTTACAACTGGACAGGTGCCGGACGACTGGAAAGAAGCTAATGTGGCTCCAATTTTCAAAAAGGGTGATAAGCACAAGCCAAGTAACTATCGCCCAGTCTCATTGACATGTATAACATCTAAAATTATGGAACATATTATTGTAAGTAACTTGATGAAACATCTCGAAATTCAGAACATTCTATTTCCTCTTCAGCATGGTTTTCGGCGAAATCATTCTTGCGAATCACAGCTTCTTTCCCTCTTTCAGGACCTGGCCAGTAGTACAACTCAAACAGACATGCTTATTATGGACTTTAGCAAAGCTTTCGACAAGGTTCCGCACAAACGTTTAAATTACAAACTCAACTGGTATGGCATCCGAGGGGATACACTTGAATGGATCACAGACTTTCTCTGTTCCAGATCCCAGAGAGTAGTCCTGGATGGTGCTACCTCTGACAGTGCTCCTGTATTGTCGGGGGTGCCCCAAGGGACTGTCCTGGGACCCATACTCTTTCTTATATATATAAATGACCTCCCTGATGGGGTCGTGAATAGTACAGTCCGCTTATTCGCTGATGACTGTATTATTTACCGTCCCATCAGATGTAAAAAAGACACCGAACTACTCCAATCTGACCTAAATTCTGTCGGCTCCTGGGAAAAGACTTGGCTTATGCAGTTTAATGCAGACAAGTGTTTTACCATGAAGACCGGCAGAAGCAAATCTAAAATCAATGCATCTTACAATCTACATGACCAGCCACTCCAAAGTACAGATTCTGTTAAATATCTTGGCCTAACACTTACTCCCGATCTTAAATTAGCTAATAGCGTTCTTGGCCTCCTGCGCAGAAACTTGAAAATTTCATCGCAGGCTGTCAAGACCCAAGCATATCAATCTTTGGTCCGACCTCACCTGGAATATGCCTCCACGGTTTGGAGCCCACATACATCTGATAATATCAAAAAAGTGGAGATGGTGCAGAGACGTGCTGCAAGGTATGTCTGCAACCGCTGGCATAATACCAGCAGTGTTAGCGAGATGGTTAACCACCTTGGCTGGGAATCCCTTGCTGTGCGTCGCAGTAATATGAGACTGCATACTACAATGGGAGATCCCTGGCACAGGTGGTTGACTCTATCCACCAGACAAACACGAGGATTCCATCCGTGGAGGTATATTCCACTGAGCCCGTCAAATGACCCTTACAAATTTTCCTTCTTACCCTGCACTATACCAGTCTGGAACAGCCTCCCACTCCATGTTGTCTCCTCTCCAACACTAGACTCCTTCCGCCTACGACTGAATACTATGTAAACCACAGGGTTTTTTAATTCACCTTTGTTTTTTATGCACAATTTTTGTTTTGCTGTAACCTCCTGTTTTCTCTTTAGGTTACAACTAGCACTCTTTAACACGAGTTTCCGACATGTTACTGTAATATGTGCACACACACCACGGCGTGCAATGCTCCAAGAAAGGAGCGAACGCTGTTCTCACAAAGAAGAAGATGTCTCCCGTGTTCAGCTTGGAATTCCTTGGAATCCTGACTGGTGCTGCTTTTCAGTTAGTTGCTCAGAATTCTCCGACGTGAGAGCACGTACTTTGCCGTGTGCGTGGCTCTATCAAACATGGACTAAATTCGCGTGTAGGCCCTCGGGTCTTCATCACTGACGATGTTTTGAGTTAAAATGAAGCCGTCAGGCTATGGATTATGTTAAGTTTATGGTTTTCCTGATTTGGACTGTGTGTTAAGTTTATGACTTTCTGCTGGGACGAGTATAACCGTGACTAGACCCGCCAATCTTTAACATGAGTTTCTGTGAACGAAAGTATGTATGGTATTGAACTATGATGTCTTTTTTCAATAAAGACTATATTGTGCCTAACTACGTTAAGTGAAGTTCCACCTATCCATGAC
>OZ024904.1:6753193-6755693 GCA_964017125.1 Flabesymbios commensalis
GTTATATAGTATAGTTATCATGGTTATAACGTTGGTTTGATGGCAAACAATATAATATGCTAGTGTAAGATTATTTGAGCGTCGTTGTACATTTTCACGGTTCATACAACTGTAATTCATTACCATGATAAGATCCAAAGGGGGCGGGCATAACTAAATTACCTCAATAGCGATTTAAATTTAAAATTAAAGAATCGGAATTTGACACTCTAAATGTACAAGGGTAATGCCTCAACTTGAGGCACTAACCTAGTGAATTTGAAGTGTCAAGCCCCAACATTATTGACAGACACCTACATTGTTTCGCCAGGTAGCTAAACATTTTTTATTGGACCCATCCTCGACCACCTCTTCAAATCCTGGATCCGCCCCTGCCAACGTATCTCGGGCTGGAGGTAACGTGGCCGCACACGCTTCTACAAACTCAGGCTTTCAATACCAAGACATTCATTAGGATAGTAGTAAATTGTACCAATTTTTGGTGCATTGTTTTTAAAACATTTGACGTTTTTACTTTTTTTAGCAAGCCTTGATCACAAACTGATGCTGATATCCAGGCGGTAAAATGGCTCAGTCATCTCACCGCCTGAGCTTTCTATCGCCAGGACATCAGTATGTGATCAAGGTTTGCCGCAACAAGTCGAAACGACATGGGCTCATTGAAACACATGTAAACTGCCTCAATTCCGTAGGCCGATTTGACTATTTTCTGCTCTATGAACCATATACTGTAGTATATCAAGATAAAGCTTGAAATGTGCCTGTTCGAAAACAGGACCGCTATGGGTATGCTGACCTGACAGATTTTGAGCTACGCCTCCTAGCGTGAAAAAATATCAAAACAGCTCAAACTGGGCTAAAATCCGTACCCTCTTTTCCAGACCAGACACACATCAGTTAAACCCACTGCATCCCTGCGAGATTATCATGAAACAGTTATCTCTGATATTCTTGACGAAGGAAATAGCGTTTGCTTATTAAATATTCACAAAAGTATAACTTATCTGTATTTTATTTTGTTTCGCTAGAGGTTGTAACAGCCGCGTTGAAAATATTTTGTAAGATGATTCCATCATTAGTATACACCTGTCGTGATTTCGGCTTATTTAGAGGGGTAAGACCTCATCAGTTTTAAAAAAACAATGGTCCAAAGTTAGTGTATTTCACTACTTATTTTATTCTTGGAATCATATAAAATAACATATTTTCAACATTCATTACGGGATTTGATGGATTACACTTATCTCAACAACCCCCCCCCCCCCAAAAAAAAAAAAAAAAAATCCTTTGAGAGATGACTGCGAATAGGAATGCAGATGCTCCTTGATCTGTCGCTTGGTAGCGCCAATTTTCTTTGTACCGCCCGCTCACTTCCGAATTATTATTTTTATTTTTCAGAATGATTATTTACCCAGTTACGTCCACACATCTTCCCTACAACAAGGCTAGGCTGCTCGAGGTCGCAGACGGTCTGCGACCTCGAAAAGTGTCTACATAAAGTATTGCAATATAAATATATTATGGTCACATTGCCCAGATCTCCCTAAATATTCTTGCGCCCATTCCCAGAGAAGACACACATTTTTCTCACCCCATGTGTTTATCCGAAAATCTCACATAACAGTTATACCTCATATCACAGATAGCGATACCAGTGTTTGCTTACAATTTACCCACATAATTGCAACATTCCTGTATTTTTCAATTCACCAGAAGCAAAAACAACCATTTAAAGCAGTAATTTGGGTAGAGACTCTCTGGTAAGTAGCCACCCCCCTTGGATTTCGGCTGATTTAGGGTGGTGAGACCATATGGGTTCTTCCTTTACATACTCGGAAATGTCATCATATTTTCATATCCACTGTGAGGTCATCACAATAAATTGAATGGCCCGTAATACCTGTCGGTATTCCGTCCTCTTATGTCATTGACTTATAAAATTGTCTTTTGTATGCCATTTACTATATTAGATGTATTCTTTTGTATCATGTACCGTACTGGAACTGTATACTATTTGTAGTCTGTGCCAAAAAGGACTAAATACATTTTAAATTGAATTGAAATGAAAATGACGCTGTTTTATCATGACCATTAACTGGTATGACCTTATGGACGAATGGAGGTTATTAACCCTCAGGCCAGGCATGTATGTATAGGATAATGAATTGCAATGGGTGACAAATTAAAGACAACTGTCATATTGTAATATTCGTGAGGTTTTAATTTTCACGAGGAGGACAAATTCGCAAGTTTAAGAATCTCGCGAAACTATTATTAAAATAGCTCTACCTAATATAGAAATTGATAATTAGGTAATTCTACAATTCGTGTAAAGTGCCAAAATCACAAATTTGCGAAAATTTGAACATGCGAAAATGACCAGATCTACAGTTTAGGCCTATAGTTAAAAACATGATTGTTTTCGTTATGAAATCATCGCATGTAGAACGCCTATATTCGTCTTTAACCCTTTAAGCCCTCACGATGCAATAAAGCATCA
>OZ024904.1:6758193-6808193 GCA_964017125.1 Flabesymbios commensalis
GTGATACACTATGTATGATGTTACGGTGTCAATAGGAAGCACAACACATTGACACAATGTTGATTTAACGTTGGCTCACTGTCTACGACACAGCCCAACATTAGATAAACATTTTCTGTGACCTGTCATCTGGGGCAAGAAAAACCAGACATTGCCCCAATGTTGATTTAACGCTGGCTCACCGTCTACGACACTGGCCGAACATTAAATAAACGTTTTCTGTGACCGTGTCATCTGGGGCCAGAAGACCCATACATTGACCCAATGGTGGTTTAATGTTGGTCCAGCGTCTACGACGCTGGCCCAACATTAAACCAACATTGTTTGAACGTTGTGTGTTTGCTGGTTAATGTTCGTCTCTATATGGCTTTCCCTCTCTTCACTTTGACCTTTAAAACATCTCCAGCTGACAATCACCCTTGACATTTACACAGAAGGCTGTAGTGTTGACAGCCAGGCTTCCTGTGTAACACAGTGGATGAAAGGAGAATGGGGGCACCATAGATAGGTCTGTATGTTACCTGAGTGGCGACACCATGGATAGGTCTGTATGCCACCCGAGTGGGAACGCCATGATGGACAGGTATGTATGCCACCTGAGTGGGGACGCCATGATGGATAGGTCTGTATGCCACCTGAGTGGAGACGCCATGATGGACAGGTATGTATGCCACCTGAGTGGGGACGCCATGATGGATAGGTCTGTATGCCACCTGAGTGGGGACGCCATGATGGATAGGTCTGTATGCCACCTGAGTGGAGACGCCATGATGGACAGGTATGTATGCCACCTGAGTGGGGACGCCATGATGGATAGGTCTATATGCCACCTGAGTGGAGACACCATCGATAGGTCTGTATGCCACCTAACTGGAGACACCATGGATAGGTTTGTATGCCACCTGAGTTGGGACGCCATGATGGATAGGTCTGTATACCACCTGAGTGGAGACACCATGGATAGGTCTGTATGCCACCTGAGTGGGGACACCATGGATAGGTCTGTATGCCACCTGAGTGGGGACACCATGGATAGGTCTGTATGCCATCTGAGTGGAGACGCCATGATGGATAGGTCTGTATGCCACCTGAGTGGGGACACCATGGATAGGCCTGTATGCCACCTGAGTGGAGACGCCATGATGGATAGGTCTGTATGCCACCTGAGTGGGGGCGCCATGGATAGGTCTGTATGCCACCTGAGTGGAGACACCTTGATGGATAGGTCTGTATGCCACCTGAGTGGGGGCGCCATGGATAGGTCTGTATGCCACCTGATGGGAGACACCTTGATGGATAGGTCCGTATGCCACCTGAGTGGGGACGCCATGATGGATAGGTCTGTATGCCACCTGAGTGGAGACGCCATGATGGACAGGTATGTATGCCACCTGAGTGGGGACGCCATGATGGATAGGTCTGTATGCCACCTGAGTGGAGACGCCATGATAGATAGGTCTGTATGCCACCTGAGTGGGGACACCATGGATAGGCCTGTATGCCACTTGAGTGGAGACGCCATGATGGATAGGTCTGTGTGCCACCTGAGTGGGGACACCATGGATAGGTCTGTATGCCACCTGAGTGGAGACGCCATGATGGATAGGTCTGTGTGCCACCTGAGTGGGGACACCATGGATAGGTCTGTATGCCACCTGAGTGGAGACAAATTGATGGATAGGTTCATATGCCACCTGAGTGGGGACGCCATGATGGATAGGTCTGTATGCCACCTGAGTGGAGACACCATCGATAGGTCTGTATGCCACCTGAGTGGAGACACCATGAATAGGTCTGTATGCCACCTGAGTGGGGACATCATGGATAGGTCTGTATGCCACCTTAGTGGAGACACCATGGATATGTCTGTATGCCACCTGAGTGGAGACACCATGGATAGGTCTGTATGCCATCTGAGTGGGGACCATGATGGATAGGTCTGTATGCCACCTGAGTGGGGACACCATGGATAGGCCTGTATGCCACCTTAGTGGAGACGCCATGATGAATAGGTCTGTATGCCACCTGAGTGGTGACGTCATGGATAGGTCTGTATGCCACCTGAGTGGGGACGCCTCGATGGATAGGTCTGTATGCTACCTGAGTGGAGACGCCATGATGGATAGGTCTGTATGCCACCTGAGTGGGGACGCCATGATGGATAGGTCTGTATGCCACCTGAGTGGGGACGCCATGGATAGGTCTGTATGCCACCTGAGTGGAGACGCCATGGATAGGTCTGTATGCCACCGGAGTGGAGACACCATGATGGATAGGTCTGTATGCCACCTGAGTGGGGACGCCATGGATAGGTCTGTATGCCACCTGAGTGGAGACGCCATGATGGATAGGTCTGTGTGCCACCTGAGTGGGGACACCATGGATAGGTCTGTATGCCACCTGAGTGGAGACGCCATGATGGATAGGTCTGTGTGCCACCTGAGTGGGGACACCATGGATAGGTCTGTATGCCACCTGAGTGGAGACGCCATGATGGATAGGTCTGTGTGCCACCTGAGTGGGGACACCATGGATAGGTCTGTATGCCACCTGAGTGGAGACGCCATGATGGATAGGTCTGTGTGCCACCTGAGTGGCGACACCGTAGATAGGTCTGTATGCCACCTGAGTGGAGACAAATTGATGGATAGGTTCATATGCCACCTGAGTGGGGACGCCATGATGGATAGGTCTGTATGCCACCTGAGTGGAGACACCATCGATAGGTCTGTATGCCACCTGAGTGGAGACACCATGAATAGGTCTGTATGCCACCTGAGTGGGGACATCATGGATAGGTCTGTATGCCACCTTAGTGGAGACACCATGGATATGTCTGTATGCCACCTGAGTGGAGACACCATGGATAGGTCTGTATGCCATCTGAGTGGGGACCATGATGGATAGGTCTGTATGCCACCTGAGTGGGGACACCATGGATAGGCCTGTATGCCACCTTAGTGGAGACGCCATGATGAATAGGTCTGTATGCCACCTGAGTGGTGACGTCATGGGTAGGTCTGTATGCCACCTGAGTGGGGACGCCTCGATGGATAGGTCTGTATGCCACCTGAGTGGAGACGCCATGATGGATAGGTCTGTATGCCACCTGAGTGGGGACGCCATGATGGATAGGTCTGTATGCCACCTGAGTAGGGACGCCATGGATAGGTCTGTATGCCACCTGAGTGGAGACGCCATGGATAGGTCTGTATGCCACCGGAGTGGAGACACCATGATGGATAGGTCTGTATGCCACCTGAGTGGGGACGCCATGGATAGGTCTGTATGCCACCTGAGTGGAGACGCCATGGATAGGTCTGTATGCCACCGGAGTGGAGACGCCATGGATAGGTCTGTATGCCACCGGAGTGGAGACGCCATGGATAGGTCTTTATGCCACCTGAGTTAGAACGCCATGATGGATAGGCCCGTATGCCACCTATGGTGCACATAACATAAACACAACATTGGGTTATCAAGTGAGCCGGTGGGTAATGTTGGGTGAGGTGAATGAGTGAGTGAGTCGGTGAGTGAGGTGAGGTAGGTGAGTGAGTGAGTAAGGTGAGTGAGATGAAGTGAGGTGAGTGAATGAGCGGGTCGGTGAGTGAGTTGAGGTAGGTGAGTGAGTGAGTAAGGTGAGTGAGATGAAGTGAGGTGAGTGAGTGATCGGGTCGGTGAGTGAGGTGAGGTAGGTGAGTGAGTGAGTAAGGTGATTGAGATGAAGTGAGGTGAGTGAGTGAGCGGGTTGGTGAGTGAGGTGAGGTGAAGTAAAGTGAGTGAGGTGAGGTGAGGTGAGGTGAGTGAGGTAAGGTGAGGTGAGTGAGGTGAGGTGAGTGAGACGAAGTGAGTGAGATTAGATGAATGCGGTGAGTGAGTGAGTGTGTGAGCGAATGAGGGGATGCGTCCTTGTTCTCGGTGTTTCACCTCTCACTGGCCCGTTTTGTCCGTGTCTCCTCCATTAGCTGTACCTCCCGCTGGCCCGTTTTACCTGTATTTCCCTCATCCATCATTGTACCGTTCCATCTTTGATGACAAATCAGTTTCACCCATATATGATCAATCTGTGGCCCTATCATCGCTCACTCGCATACAGTATCAGCTCGCTACCCGCATACAAAAAAAACTGGCCTATTCTGTTTTTGCTGTAAACACGAGGCGTTGGTTTACCCCTTTCAGTGAGGGGATCGTTGTTATACAAGGGTTCTGACGTCTACTGACGATCCCCGCACTGAAAGAAATAATATATTTCTAATTGCCGTAGACCTATAACATAGGTATTCAAATGAATCAGAAAGAGCTAAATAAGACATTTATGATGATTTCAAATTGATAAAAAACCGCTTTGTTCTCCACTGTTTATACAATCATATTTCCGCGTTGTAAGGGTCAATGTCATATGTTACGACGCAGACACAGCTGAGCTGAACATATATCAAAACAACTAGTTATGCCGATTTGGGTCCAAATTCCCAGGGAAAATCAATGAATGAAATGATTTCATGTTCCCACTGTGATGTTGTGTGTATATGTGCACACAGCATAGTGACAGCATGCCACAGATACGCCAACTCACTTCCGGCGCCAGCGTTTATAGTCAAAATCATTACTTTTCTGTGGTGAATAATTCTTTAGGCTTTAGCAGTCAATTCTTAATCGATTTTTTTATGAAATTTTGCAACCACTATTTTCAAGTAACTACACTAAAATTTTGTCCCGCTATAGACCCATAAACTTCATAAAAATTCAATTTTAATCTCTTAATTTGATTACATTTCAAATGCTGGTAGCTTGAAATACTCACCAAAATATTTACAAAAGTTGTAGTATAGGGATGTTGCCAAATTTCATGGAATTCGGGTTGAGCATTAACTGAAAAAAAGAACCTGCGTTAGCGACAATAATATGATGCTAACTGTAGCCAACATGACACGCGCCAGACTTTCACCTTTGACCTGACACACAATCTATCTATCCTTGAGCCACTTAATGAGGTGACCTTGACCTCGCCTGTAGGGATCACCACCTTCTCCACTAACAAGCTTTCCAGCAAACACGAAACGTTGACGAAATGTTGTTTTGGTGTTGGCCCAGCGTCGTAGACAATGGGCCAACATCAAATGTTTCAAAATACGCACACAATATATTCGTATTGGATTTGACCACCCACGCACCTCTGCAATACGAAAGGATGGGACATGGACATTTCGAAGCAAACCAATTCAGTCTTCGATACAAGATTGGAATCAAATATTGCCTAAAAATTATGGCGCCAGGATGGCTCATTGGTAGCGCGGTTGGCTCAGAGCACGGGGCTAACGGGTTCGAGTTCCTCTGCGGCCTATATATTTCCTCGGTGTCCAAATTCGGGAGATAATAATGACAACCGAACGTATAACCGATTTGCGCCGCATAAAAAACATAAAAAAAGAAAGAAAAATGACCAATATGATAAAGTTGACATGTGAACGGTCAATAAAAACTGTTATTATGTCTGGCTGAGATGTAATTTATAAAGAAAACAAAAACATGTAGGCCTATTATTTGTATCATCACGAACATGCACCTGATAAAAAATGCACTTGAAAAAATCGCAAAAAGACAAGACGAAAGGGGCATAACCACACCCTAAATTGTTAAATTACCAAGTGTTCGTATTTTAGGAAATTCCACCTTTTGTTCTTTGTCTTTTATAGTTGCATGTATTCATTGTCTCCATTAAAAGCAACAGCAGTAACTGCTCACTTCACCAGTATTAAGTTATTGTTGTTTGTCTTTTATAGTTGCATGTATTCATTGCCTCTATTAGAGCTCTTGGGTCATCGACCATGTCACATGCACGCTGTGAGATGCCCACTCAACAAACGAGATATCGAACCAATGTTGGTTTAATGT
Source organism: Flabesymbios commensalis (assembly GCA_964017125.1). Lineage (NCBI taxonomy): Eukaryota > Metazoa > Annelida > Polychaeta > Terebellida > Flabelligeridae > Flabesymbios > Flabesymbios commensalis. The sequence goes on from OZ024904.1 coordinate 6,764,089, forward strand.
TGGGACATTGTCTGCGACGCTGGCCCAACATTAACCCAGCATTGCGTCACATGCACGCTGAGAGCGGCCTTGATATGCGATGAAATGAATGGTCAACCCGTTGATCAGCGTGTTTGCCTCCAGATTACACCGGCGTGCTTTTGTTCAGGAGCGTGTGCTAGTCGCCATCTGGTTAATTACTTACACTATGGATCAGGCCAACATCCCTCCAGGCCCTGACCTAGCACCCCACTCTATAATCTGTCCAACGGTGAAAGCTTGTTTAAAATGAATGTTAGATTTTCTCTAATTACTCCCGTCAATTCAAACGCGATTTTCATGAAATTTCGTAAACACTCTTTTCTAGTTATTTGGCATCTGTCGGGAAGATTTCAGTAAAAAAATGTATGGTTCCAAAGGTAGACTATTTGAAGATGGTATATGCCGTCACAATAGAGTCTTTACTAATTACTTCTAATTTTGCAATCCATTTAATTTTCTCAGAAAAATGTGAATCCGATAGATTTTTAAATTTAGTCGTTAATATAATGTTTAGGTTCTGGGGCCCACTAAACATCCTAAAATTAGGATTATCTTTACTTTCACTTATTTTCATTATAAAAGTTAAGATAAATCTTAACTTTTCTAATGAAAATAAGATAAAGTTAAAATAATCCTAATGTTAGGATTCTTAGTGGGATGTGTCTCAGCTCTTAGTTAGTTGGAGATGCATTTAAGTTGTGGCGACACCGTTTTATGCCAAATGCTGTCCCACAGTGCACGGCACGTGTCACAGAAACCAGTCACAGGAATAGATCGGCTTGTTAATGTAGCGCTATTCACCAGGTGGCGCTCATCATAGTCGTTTTTAGCCCGTTTTATTAGCCCATTAATATGCAGATAGGCCCCTATTGGGAAGGAAATGTGTGTTTAAACTTCAAGATTTGAAAATGTGAAGGTCTCAAATTAAGCTAATATGAGTAATTTTCAGCCATTTGAAGTTGTGGGTTGCGCTATCATGTTTATAATTGTTTAGCACAGTGGCTGACTGATTGTTTAAATTTATGAAATTATTTACTCATAGATTCCGACCAAGTACGTGGACTTATTTAAAAACTGCTCTCAAGTATGAACAACAAACAGTGTTATTGTTCAAGTTTGATGCCTGATGGTGGCTATGACGTTATTGTGGAATACCCACACATTATATTCTGGGGCCGCCTTGTTCCACGTATAACGAGCAGTGGACTATGGCTTTATAAATCATACTAAAAAAATGACATAGAAATAGACCTTGTGATCTTTGATATTACCTAGAATCATCTTATTGTTACCAGAAAAGGATTCTCCTGTCAAAAATACATAAAAAGATATAGATATATTTTTTGTTGAAAAACCTTATATAAAAAGTGTGGTCCACAAACATTGTGGAGACCATCTTGGATTTATGCAAATTAGGTATCCTTCAACCAATTGAATTTTAGTGAATCTTAACCCTTCAAGCTGTGACATATTTTTGTATTAACCATGGAGACCAAAGGGTTTTTTCAAAATGAAATCAACATAAATTTCTTAGTTAGCTCTTTCCGCTTCATTTGAATACCTATGTTAGGGGGTCTACGACCATTATAAATATGTTTACTCTTACAGTGCGGTGATTGACTTTAGACGTCTAATGTCGTTCCCCGCGTTGTAAGTGTTAATATGTTTTTATATTGATGATTCTGAGCTGATGTGTAAATTTTTATTTTTTACATGCAATTTGGTGGATCTTTCTGCATTTTGACTATCAGCGGTATTGTCGTGATATTTATCAAAAAATATGATTTGTAGACCCCCCCCCCCTTCTCACCTAGATCTACCACTAACCCTGAAAGCACGGTGATCGACTTTAGACGTCAGATTCTGACGTCTAAAATCGATCCCCGCGCTTTAAGAGTAAAACAATTTATAAAGGCCATAGACCAATAACATAGGTATTCAAATGAATCAGAAAGAGCTAGCTGAGACAATTATGATGATTTCAAATTGAAAAAAACCTTTGGTCTCCATGTTTTCTACAAACATATTTGAGCGTTTTAAGGGCTAAGTGTTTCTAAATGCCGTTATTTGTCCAGCGCTTCTATAGATGTCGCCTGGTCTCACAGCTATTAGTGGCAGAGTAGGACAGGTAGCAGGGATAAATACATGACGGATTATAATAAGTCTTCTGTGATCCTTGTTTAGGGGGGGGGGGGGGTATACTCATAGACGGTGGGTGTTTACACTTGCATTAACAAGTAACAAGTATTTTGTTGTTTTTATCCCGTTTTATTTGCAGATAGGCCCCTATTGGGAAGGAAATGTGTGTTTAAGCTTCAATATTTGCAAATGTGAAGGTCTAAAATTTAACTAATATCACTATTTTTTACCCACTTGAAGTTGTGGGCCGCAGTATCATGTTTATCATTGTTTAGCACGGTGCCTGACTGATTGTTCAAGTTTATGAAATTATATACTCATAGCTTCCGACCAAGTTTATGGACTTATTTAAAAAACTGCTCACAATGTGGCGTCTGGTATGAAAAACAAACAGTATTATTGATCAAGGTTGATGCCTGATGGTGGTTATGACGTCATTGTAGAATAGGCCTACCCAACCATTATACTTTGGGGTCGCCCTGTCCTAAGTGTAACGAGCAGTGGACTATGGCTTTACAAAACCTATTAAAAAAATGACATTGAAATAGACCTTCTGATCTTTGATGATTCTGTACTGATTGATGACAATATAAAAATACATGGAAATGCAATTTGGTGGGTCTTTACATATTTTGACTTGACAGCATAAGCTGCATTGTCATGATATGTAATTTTTTTTTTTGTGGACCCCCCCTCTCTCTCTCACCTAGATCCATCACTGTGTCAACAGGCCGTTATTTGTCTGTTTGTCCAGGGCTTCTATAGATGTCGCCTGGGCTCACAGCTATTAGTGGCAGAGTAGGACAGGTAGCAGGGATAAATACTAGCCGTGATGTTCTCTCCGAAGCCGTGGATGGATGTATTTGCTTTACCCGAAAAATCCAACATGGTGGTGACCAAGAGCGATCCCGACCCAAAGGTCCGAAAAATGCCCATAACTTTTTAATTACTGTTCGACCTCTGAGCTGAGCATGCGGGCATGAAACTAAAATGTTACTGATTCTACAAAAGCTATTTTCGGCCTGATTATTTGGCGATATTTTCCGATATGACAGTCCAATAAAATGTCCCACGCTTTTGTACGCGGTCAATCTGTGGCTGAAACCTGTTTCAGCCACTGGGGCTAGCATAAATACATCACGGAATATAATATGTGTACTATGATCCTCGTTGACGGGGGGGGGGGGGTATGATCATGAAAGGTGGGTGTTTACACGTGCATTAACAAGTAACAAGTATTTATTTCTGATGACCTCCAGAGAGGCAAGACATCGATCACTAAAAACGTTCTGTAAATGTTGGTTTAGTGTTGTGCCAGCGACGGTGACCTAACATTAAACCCACACTTGGTCGATATGTTGTTCACTGTATGGTCCAGGGTTGGTCCAATGTTATCAGCGGTGGGCCAACATTAAATCAGAATTACTTCGACTTTTCGTTCTCACTGTGTATGGAGACGTTGAACCAATGCTGGTTTAATAATGGGCCAGCTTAGTAGACAGTGGGCCAACTTTCACCCAGCATTGTGTCGATGTCTCGCGTTCGTTATGTAGCTCTCAGCGTAAATGTGACCTAATGTTGGGCTAATGTTGGACCGGCGTCGTGGACAGTGGGCCAGCAATAAGCCTTCTGTGCGGGGAGCAAATTTAGACGGCATAATCTGACGTCCATTGACGCCAGATTCTGACTTCTAACGTATAGACGTCATGATTCGGACGTATATAGACGTCAAATTTTATAGACGTCATGATTCTGACGTCTATAGACGTCATATTTTATAGACGTCTATAGACCCCATGATTCTGACTTCTATAGTCTAAAGGCAGTCCCCGCGCTGAAAGAGTAAAATATATAATAACCAAACACCCATAACAAAGGTATTCAAATGAAGCAGAAATAGCTAACTAAGACATTTATGATGATTTCAATTAACCCTTTCAAGCCGGAATTAACCATTGTCATCTTCATCCACTACAAGTCGCGAATTGCTGCCGCAATTCTCGACTTGTAGTGGATGAAGATGATTTAATGTGGTTTAAAAATTAAAGAATATTGCTATGTATTGGTAAACCAGTTACATGGACATTTTCGTTCTTAAACCCCTAGTTGTAGAGAAATTAAGTGTGTTTTCAGGGATGTGAAATGATGCTTTAATGCATCGTGGGGGCTTAAAGGGTTAAAACAAATAACCTTTGGTCTCTTGGTTTATAAAACAATATTTCAGCTGTAAGGGTTAAACCGGCATGTGTTGATCCAATGTTGTTTTAATGTTGGGCCAGCGTCGGAGACGATGGGCCAACATTGGATCAACGTCTCGTGTTTGCTGTGTGGTTGAAGTCCCATGCAGACAGTAGACGCTGCGCCAATGTTGGTTTAATGATGTGCCAGTGTTGTAGACGATGGCCCAACATTTAACCAACATTTGATAATGTGGACCGCACCAACACTGAACGTTGGGACAACGCTTCTTAAATGTTGGTTCAGCGATGTATACAGTGGCCCAGCTTTAAAATAATATCCATGCTGAGATTAATATATGGGAAACAAAATGTAGGCATCCTGATATATTGCCTACTGTGTGCACATGGCGAGAACCAAAAGTGGTGCAAAATAGTGATGTGACAGTGGCGAGTCCGGAGGGGGGGGGGGGGACACTCTAATTAGCTCCCGCCGTCACCGTAAGTGAGACGGGGGAGCTATGGATTCTGCCTCCGTTTCCTTCTTTTGCCTATAATTTTGTAAGAAAATAAGCTAGGATAACAATTTTTGGTATGTGGGTTACTTTCAGGTGGATAATGGACAGGTTAAAATATTTGTAATCTGAATTCAATACGCAAGGTAGCAGAGGAGAAATTATGATGTTACGGCGTTGGGCCGTCTGTGAACATTTCGTTTCCGGAGCATATCTCTGAAAGTACTTGTCCGATTGTCTTCAAATTGTACAAACAACACCTTTAGGAGGTCTAGTTGTGCCTTTTGGGGTATATGAACGTTGACCTACTTTTGTTTCAGAACTATGTCCTATTTAGACGTTTTGACGCACACTTTGTTTCCGGAGCAGATCTCGAAAAGTACTGGGCCGCTTACAGTCACCAGCACTTTGACCTAATTTATGACATCGGTAAATCCGACTGAAATATTTTGCGGAATATCATGAAAACCGCTCAAGATAGCTACACTATTACTATAAAACAAATTGTATGGTTTCAGGAGAGGATGCATCTTGAAAAATTTCAGTTCGACAAAATTCAAAATGGCCGCTCATCGGCCATTATTCACCTCGCCAGGCCTGATACTGCGGAATATCACGAAAAACGCGCAAGATAGCTACACCATTACTATAAAACAAAATGTAAGGTTTCAAGAGAGGATGCATTTTGAAAAATTTCAACTCGATCAAATTAAAATTGGCCGCCTATCGGCCATTACTCACCTCGACAGGCCTGATATTGGGTAAACTGTGCTAGATAACTAAACCATTACTATAAAACAACATGTGAGATTTCAGAAGAGGATGCATCTTGAAAAAAATTGACTTAATCAAATTCAAAATGGCCCCTTATCGGCCATTATTCACTTTCACATGGCTGATTTTTGCTAAGCCGTGCTAGATGGCTAAACCATTACTATAAAACAAAATATGAGTTCTCGGGGGAGGATGCACCCTGAATTTTTGTAACTCTATCAAATTCAATCGGCATTATTTACCTCGCTAGGCCTGATATCAGGTAAACCGTGCTAGATAGCTAGACCATTACTATAAAACAAAATGTTACGTTTCCGGAGAGGATGCCTTTTAAAAACTTTTGACTCAATCGAATTCAAAATGGCGGCCTTTCGGCCACTATTTACTTTCACATTGCTGATATTTGGTAAACCGTGTTAGATAGCTAGACCATTACTATAAATACAAATGTGAGATTTCAGGAGAGGATGCATCTTGAAAAAAATTGCCTCGATCAAATTCAAAATGGCTGCCTATCGGCCATTATTCACTTTCGCATGGCCGTTATTTGGTAAACCGTACTAGATGGCTGGACCATTACTATAAAACCAAATGTGAGATTTCAGGAGAGGATCATGAAAAATTTCGACTTGATCAAATTCAAAATGGCCGCCTTCAGGCCATTATTCATTTCACATGGCCATTATTTGATAAGCTGTGCTAGATGGCTAGACCATCACTACAAAACAAAATGTGAGATTTCAGGAGAGGATGCTTCTTGAAAAATTTGGACTCGAGCAAATTATATATTCTCTCAATTACCCCCCCCCCCTTCCCCACCTTCACACTTCTGGATCAGCCCCTGAGTATCCATAACGCACGTAGCTTTTGCGCCACCAAGGAAGCCGCCTGTAATGATGTATGTCATACCTGGATCTTATGATCACCTGCTGCTTTCCTTTGATCTCATGCCGACACAGCCCTTATGGGGAAGCCCCACATTACCTGTTGTTCACTGTGGCCATTTCACAACATTCCCTTTATCTTATACTTTAACGGCTATGGCGGTCATCACGCTTTTTTTTCACAAACGTTTAGCCGACCAGCGCCTGGATTTTGTGCCTTGAGTTATGACTAAATTATTGCTGCGACAATTTCACCCAAAGAAAAAGGCCCTTATTTCGTATAATCCATAACGAAAATTACAGCTATTTGAGCTTACATTGTACATATTGTATTATAATACACATTTATATAATATGTATTATGCTATGGTAGACCTACACAATAATAAAATAAGTGTATTATAATGTTTATATATATAATAAATGTATTATAATATGGCACAAGTTGTTAAAATAAATGTTTTATAATATACATTTATATAATACATATACATATATTATGATATGGTAAGACCACAGATTAATAAAATAAATGTATTATAATATTCATATATATAATAAATGTATTATGATATGGTACACATTAATAAAATACATGGTTTTTTTATATACAATTATATAGTAAATGTATTTTTGATATAATATATTTATTTTGATATAATATGTTTTTATAATATACTATATCTATTTATGAATTCTATTCAAAATTGTGCTATGTGATGCACACAAAGGTTAAATACGTGGTGTTACCATGGTTACAGGTGTGTCCGGCTCCCTGGCAGCCTTCATATTATTGACTATTGTCGGAGGGGGGGGGGGGGGGTCACAGGGGGGTAGTCTGGTCAGATGACTGTAATTTGGCCATTATGTCACGGACGTCAACACGCTCCAGAACACACCAGACGGTGAACCGGTGCTGGTTCAATGCTGGGCCACTGTCTGCAATGCTGCCCCAACTCAAAAACAACATTGAGTGAACATGTCCTGTCACTGTGTCATGGAGTGTGGTAAATGCCCAATGCTGTTTTGATGTTGGCCCACCGTCTGCGACCCCAACATTGAATCAGCATTGGTTCACGCACGTCAACACATGCGTGTGCTAAATACCCTCCTATGGCACGTAGGTACCTGTCCCCAAGCGTAACATGTTCAGACGTAATGACGCGTGTGTTATAATGGGCTGTGAGTGACTCACATATTACATCTGATCAGTTGCATTTTCAACTTTTCACTCACTCACTCACTCACTCACTCACTCACTCACTCACTCACTCACTCACTCACTCACTCACTCACTCACACAAGCACTCAATCACTTGCTCACTCACTCACTCACTTCACTCACTTTCACTCACTCATTTATTTCTCAGCACTCATTTATTGCTCTGCTAGCACTAAGCTAAGGAGCTCTCTCTTTTAAGGTAATATGCCTGTAAATTAATTAAGAGATCTATCAGAAGGTAATACCAGTAAAAACCAGTACAATTAATGCAGTGCTCTGAATACATTAGTATTTTACTTGACAATGTAATTAGTTTGTGAAGAAAAGTAGATGAAGTATGGTGGGGATATTTAACACTCTACCTGCAAGAGGCGCTGATATGCACAATAAATAATTTACATCCAGAAATTTAACACTAGTTTTGATTTCGAATTCAATTAATGAAATATTTTGCTACCAACATTATTTAACACAGATGGTAACACAGACCATACTGTTGATGGCACAAATGTATCTTTGTTGGACTCGACGTTTTCTGGGAAAAATAGTATAATAGTGTTATTTAGTAATTATTGCTACAGTGGGGACTATCCGACCCGAGGATTGCGGAGCAGTACCACGTGTTTCATCAATAAGGGATTAAGCAAAATTAAATTATGCGAAACGTCTGGGCATATCTGGTGGTAAATCCACTAGACATGCCCAGAGCCCCTTATCAGACGAGTGAAGGAAAACAATAACTCACCATGCCCGATCACCCCCACCCTCACGTCATCATATGTACACCATTCATCTCATCAAAGGATTGCACTGTTTTTAACGCATTACAAAGTCACTGAAATGACCATTAGTGTCTCAAAGTCACGTCACGTTACTTGCCCACTTTACCTACCCACTTTACCTACCCTCTTTACCTACCCACTTTACCCACCCACGTTACCTACCCACTTCACATACCCTCTTTACCTACCCACTTTACCCACCCACTTTACCTACCCACTTCAACTACCTACTTTTAAGTTACGTGAATCAGTATTTTACTACCACTATGTGTTGCGCATGTCTCTAGCAGGTGAAGCGGTAATGATTAAAATTTTAAATTAATTAAAGAGACTGGGGATTATTGCATTACTGAGATTGATAAAATTAATCAGTAATTAATCAAACATCCATTAGCTGCACGGGGCTTCCTCTCACAATCCCCTTATTAGACTCATTTTCATGTTCTACACGTAGGACTATTTCACTTTAAATGCTAAGAGCTGTTATTATCCTCTATGTCATCTATTTTAAATTTTCACCCACTTGAAGTTGTGTCTCGCTACCGCGATCCACAACTTCAATTGGGTTAAAATTATTCGGATTTGTTTAATTCGAGACCAAACATTTGAAAAATCTTGATGTTTAAACAAGCGCTTTATTCCCAATAACAGTGATTAGCCTGCTAAAAAACAAATTAAAAACGCCTGTAATCGCGAATAGTGACAAGAGGGTTACTTTCAATAATTCATTGAATGCCAATATTCAGTGGGATGACACTATGATAATGACAGTAAAATCATACCTCATTCTCTAACGTTTTACGGCTTAATGCACCAGGCGCATTATCTTATATTAATTACCGATAATTATATCTTTTTGAAGATGGAATCTTCAATGACAATTTTGTCCGTATTTAAGTGGATTTTCTTTAGATTTATCCTAGTCTTTACTCAGATAAAAGGTCTAATTATCATAAAAGCCTTTTTGTTGGAAAGAGGCTGGATCGTCTGTCGTTAACACTTACAACGCTGGGATCGACTTTAGACGCCAGAATCTGACGTCTGTAGACGTCAGATTCTGACGTATAAAGACGGTTCCCGCACGAAAAGAATTGAAATATTTGTAATGGCGGTAGACCCATAACATAGGTATTGAAATGAAACGGAAATAGCTAGTTTAAAATCGATAAACCCCATGATTTACACAAAAATATTTCAGCGCTTCAAGGGTTTACTATGACACCCACTGGCCTGTTGACCCCATCAACGCTGTTGACCCCATCAACAGAGGTTTCTCAATATAGGTGGTCCAACCAGACCTCTATATTCATGACAACATAGCTACTTGATATGGTGTACTGGTTTTTGTAGTATAGCACTTTTTAACCCAGTTCGCATCTTATTATGGAGTCGTTACGAATGTTGCATGCTGTATAACATATAAGGAACAAACTACAACAACTGGCCATAATATTCAAGCGATTGTCAGTGGTGTGTGAACCATGGTTCCTCCACTCAACAGCGGAGCTAAAGCAGTGATCGCCTCTGTGCTCAGGTAGTGATGTGACCATGTTAGGGTCCTAAACTGCCGGCCATAGAGTGTTTGACATTAGGACTATCACGTGGGATGAATGGAGTTACCCTCAACTATTGTTACTCCTGGGACTATTCGATTCGAGAATAGCGGAGCTGAGAGAAAGGCCACAGCGATTCAGCATTGAATTACAAAACATAACCGTCTGGGGGGTAAATCATCTCATCATGTGCGTGAATGACAACGCTCTCACCATGCCAATCACCTCACTCTCACGTAACCTCTTGTACACCATTCATTTTTAGCTCATCCGGCCGAACGCCAGATGAGCTTTTGTCATGGAGCATTGTCCGTCGTCGTTTGTTCGTCCACAATTCGAGATAATCACTATTTTTCCTCTTGAGTATATTTCGTTCAAACTTTCACACAATGTTCACCAGGCAGTGGTGTGTATATGTTGTTCATATCACTAACGTTACTGGCATACAAGATGTGATAAAGGGAAATATATTTACTTTTTAATTAAGTAACGCCGTTGTTTGTTTGTGTTTTTAGATCCGCCTTGCTGGTGACCTTGAGGCAGAGGACACACGCGCCATGTTGGATTGTATACGGGGGCTACACCTGCCACATCACGTCCTGCAGGTGGCCCCCCTACACGGCGCTCACAGCGCCGTTGGTGAACGTCTGCCACAGCTCTCTGATGTACTTCCGGTCGAGGGAGCGGCGGCGGCGTACGTTTGCAGACAGCAGACATGTGCGCCCCCTGTCACCACCCCTGAACAGCTACGACACCTACTGAGTAAACCTGCAAATGTTAAACTTTGAAAAATTGTCACAACACTTCTGTCAACAAAATAATATATGTTGTTCAACAACTTAATTTAAAACAAGCTATGTCGCTCATATTTTATGGAAATAACGTTGCAATAATTTTTTTTAAACGAAGAAGTAAATATATTATTATAATATAAATGCCTCTAGATTGGTTATTGTCCAGAAGTGACCACTTAGCAAATTGATACTTTCACTAATTGAGAACTGTTATCATGTTGGTGATATGCATACTGTTTCTTATTTGGTCAAAAAGTGTAATTATTTTTTAATATCTAAAATGTGGTCACAGTTAATGAAGTCCCCTTAGATTTGACATTGAATTCTGGAAAATCTTTTATCATTTATAAGGCAGATCAACTGTTATGTTTATCTTCCATGGCAAGCTTCTCCAAGAATGGAATTATTGTTTATATATATCAAAGATTTAGAATATATCGCGTCAACGAGACACAACTTCACGTGGGAGAAAATTCCAATCACTTAAAACACACCACTACATTATTTTTTTTTTACCCCTACATTCTAAGCCGGGAATGGAGAGTTATTGTTGTCCTAATACAGACCAATTATCATGGTAGGCCTATGGTGCTATAATCAATCAGTCAGTTGTAACCCAGCTGTTGATTATGAGGCATCCTCATTATGGTCGGATGTGTTTTAAGTCAGTTAAAACCCTCGGAGATCTAAATTCTTAGCTGTGGAAAAGCTCCTCGGGCTTTATCCTATACATAATTTGGCAGTTAAAGTGTTCAAATGGTTAGATTGTCTTGCTTTGATTTAAATTGTAGAAAGGGAAATGTGTTCACCCACTTAAAGTTGTGGGTCGCTGTAGCGAGACACAACTTCACAAGGGTTAATATTTAGATTATTTAATTTAGCGCTTGCAGGGTTAATTAAATTATACGAGATTGAGTTGTCTATTTTTCATAAATGGAAATATTTTTCATCGTTTCAAGCTGGAAATTGTGTTAGCAATTCCTAATTTAAATTGCAAAAATAGAAGAAAACACTTTTATTACACAAGTATTAATTACATTAATATGTTTTCAGGGTTGGCAAATACTTTGGTTCAAACATTTGCTTCAACCTTTTCACGGCTAAAAGCAACTGTAGTCGTTTTCAATCCGTCTTATTAGCCGATTGAATCACTCTTATTGTAAAAGAAATGAGTATTTCCACAGCAATTTTTGAAAATGTTTGTTTGCAAATTAAACAAATATGAGTGATTTTCACCCACTTGAAGTTGTGGGTCGCGGTAGCGAGACACAACTTCAAGTGGGTAAAAATTTAAATCAGATGACTTAGTGTGCAAAGGGTTGAAACTCCTCCCGTATAATTGCGTCTCATTGTAAGAAATTGGAATGAGTTCGTTTGTTATTTTGTTAAATATCTAGCGAATTATGAAGCGAATTAATATGAATACAATCATGTGTATGATTAGCATTCTTTGTACTGTTTTTTTTATTTAGGAGCACTTGCAATGTAAAACAGGATATGCTGGTCCAGCGTCATAGATACTGACTCAGCATTGAGACAGCACTGGGTCAATGTGGGGCTCTTGTGTTTTGTTGTGCTAACTGCAAGGACATGAATGGGGTTTTTACCTGCCGATGCGTTGGGCCCTAAAGGGTATTGTCGTCCCTTTCGTGCGCCGCCGCCGTACGCCGCTCGTGTTGACTAAAGCTCCAACAGTGTCCAACAGATTGAATTCAGAATTTATGGAACTATTCAACTCCTGCGGCAATTTTTTTACAAAGATCAAGGTCAAAGATTTAAAAATATCTTGTTAAGGCGATAACGTGAATTTTTTTTATTGGATCTCACCAAATTTTTTTTGTGTTGCCCATGATATGAGATTACCTCATTAGATTTTCAGCTTTCCACCGCTAAACCAAATGGCTGCCAGCTGGCGACTTAATTTTTTCCTACTTATATTTTGTGTGTGAATAGTGAAAATAAGTGGTCCTAAAACACAGATCATTGTGGAACTCCATATGGTGTGAATAGTGAGAATGAGTGGTCCTAACGCAGATCATTGTGGAACTCCATGTGGTGTGAATAGTGAAAATAAGTGGTCCTAACACAGATCATTATGGAAATCCATGTGATGTGAATAGTGAAAATAAGTGGTTCTAACACAGAGAATTGTGGAGCTCCATGTGATGTGAATAGTGAAAATAATTCCAGGGCGCATTTTCTCCATCTCACTCACCATAAGCCGTGAATTTCTCACACCCCGAATAAAATGGATTTTATATCATACCAAAGTATGTTATTAACCCTTTAAATGGTAATCACGTCTCCATTCGTTTTCAATAAAAAAATTTATAATTTAAAAAAAACAGTTTTTGTGAAATGAATTAATGTTCAAACTGTCGGAATTTTAAATGTTTGATCCCAAGTTAGACAATTATTATCACTTTTCACTCACTTGAAGTTGTGAATCGCGGTAGCGAGACACAACTTCAAGTGGGTGGAAATTAATTTAAAGAATGAAACAAAACCTATATTAAAACTGGCGAGATAACATGTAAAGTAGACAGTCAGACAGACAGAATTTTTTTTATTTATTTTGACCACGCAAATACAAAACAATTATCAATAACCATCAATAGCATTTTATATTTGATCGATAATGCATGTTAAGGCATTTATTATTATTATTATTATTATTATTATTATTATTATTATTATTATTATTATTATTATTATTATTATTATTATTATTATTATTATTATTATTATTATTATTATTATTATTATTATTATTATTATTATTATTATTATTATTGTATTTCTTTAGACGCTTGTATCCAGCTGCATAGCCGATCACAGCGCTTACATAATAAAAAGTCATGTATGCTAAAAGTTTCAGTTATTCTATTAAAAGCAAGGCTAAAACGTGGGCCATCAGTGTAATCTATATGCAGACTGGAATAGGTGTGTTTTCGATGTTAGTTTAAAAGATTGTAGTGTGCGAATCATTATTTAAATGCATGGAACATCTGCCATGTTTTCTTTGATGACAATAGGAATATATATATCTATATACAATGTTTTATGTACAACAATGAACATTGTTATTAATTCATACTCTGATACTTTAAAATATAAACTGTTCTATTTAAAAATGATTTATAATGATTCTATCACGATATGATTAATAATTATTCTATTGCAATATGATAAATAATGATTATGCATCCTATCCCCGGACATAAACGGATGTATCTGCCACGTTTTAGAGTGACACAATACGTAAATCATACCTAAGATGTTTTGACAGGATCAGCGTCATATAACAATAAATTTCTGTATGTATCAGCACCCACAGTCATGTTCAAAAGTGGCAATCATGACTAGAATAATTTATAAACCTTTATTTTATATAATATATTATATAATATATATAATATATTATATATTTATATTATAAATGAATTGTGGGTGACACTTAAATAAATTTTACTTGACTTGACTTGACTATATTTATAATATATTATAGATTATTATTTTATATTATACTTATATTATATATAATATATTATATATATATAATAAAGTATATATAATATATTATATATATAATATATATATATATTTATTTGAACTGAATGTATGTAGTGTGTGAGCTGGGTGTCGAGTACTACACTTGGGCCAGCCTTTTTATAAACCATGGCACCCTGCAAACACAAGGTTTGTTTAATGTTGGGCCACCGTCTACAACGCTGAGCCAACATTGTTTCAACATCAGCAAACACAAGATGTTGAACCGATTCTTGATTAATGTTGGGCCACCGTCTACAACGCTGAGCCAACATTAAACAAGCAGTGAAGCTCGCGCCAAGAACTATTAGGAAATCGAACCCGGGACGATTTCTGTTCCTTCCGTAAACTAGACATTCCACAGGATCTCAGATATAACCTGGGGAAAAAAGCAGCCAAAAACAGCGAAACCTAAATCTCGTGGAAGTCACACTGACGAGATGACGGCCTGAGCGCCTGTTGGTGTTGTTTACAAGGCGGATTCAGTTCACGGGTTGTGAAATATTTTTTTCACCACTTGTTGTCAGTGATTGATTAGTTTACACGTCCTGTGATATGAATGAACGGACGACGGACGAATGAATAGATGGATGAAAATATGCTTGCATGTCCCGAGATGTGCTATGTGGCGATATAGTATGGATGAATGAATGAACGGACGCACGGATAGATGAATGGATGCACATACACTTACAGGTTCTGTGCGATATGGGATGAGTGAATTAGCGGGCGGAAGGACGGACAGGCGGATGGATGGATGGATGAATGAATGGATGGATGGATGGATGGATGGATGGATGGATGGATAGATTGATGGATGGATGGATGGATGGATGGATGGATGGATGGATGGATGGATGGATGGGCAGACGCTTACACCTTCTACGATACGGGATATTGAATGAATGAACGGACAGATGGATGGATAGATATATTGATGCACATGCAGACGCTTACAGGTCCTTCCATACGCTTTGTTGCAATATGGGATGGATGACTAAACGTTTTAACTTTATTTTAAGAAGGTATGATGCATATTTTAAATATCCTGTGCTTATCTAATTTTAAGTGACACACTTAACATCGGTATTCAAATGAAACAGAAAGGGCTAACTAAGGCATTTATGATGATTTACAATGGAAAAACACTCCATGTTTTTTATTAAAAAAATTTCAGCTAGGTTAATTTATTTAAATTTTCACCCACTTGAAGTTGTGTCTCGCTACCACGATCCACAACTTCAAGTGGGCGAAAAATACTCATATTTGTTTAATTTCAGACGAAACATAAATATGCAAATCTTGATGTTTAAACACTCATTTCAATACCAATATCAGTGATTTGATCTGCTAATAAAACGGATTATAAAAGACTATAGTCGTGATCAGCAGGCAAAGGGTTACCACATCAGTGTACACCTCATCTTTAATACAGCCTGTCGTCTAGTGTCTCTCCTTTCACACTCCTGGAGCCTGGCGTGTAGTAAACCTTGACGGGGAAATCACCAGTTTTCTGCACCATGCTCGCGTCCTCGGGTGGATTACACTGGGAGAGGTTCCAAGGAGAAACATGACTCGAAGAGGAGAGAATGCATGATGGAACATAACTCCTGGAATACATTGGGCCCCTATTGTCTCTCCTTTCACGCCGCTCATAGAGCGTCATGGAGCCTGTCGTGTGGTAAACCTTGACGGGGAAATCACCCAGTTACATATTACACTGGGAGAGGTTCCAAGGAGGAACAGGACTCCTAGAGGAGAGAATGTAAGATGGAACACAACTCCTGGAGGAGAGAATGTAAGATGGAACACAACTCCTGGAATACCCGGCCGCATTTTTAACCCTTACAGTGCGGGGATCGACTTACTACGTAAGATTCTGACGTCGAAAGTTGATTCCCGCGCTGTAAGAATACAAAATGTTTATATTGCCGTAGACCCATAACTTAGGGTTTTTAACTAAGACATTTATGATGATTTCAAATTAAAAAACAAAAAAATTGGTCTCTATCTTTTAAAACAAAAATATCTCATCGCATCAAGGGTTAACCCTTTCAAGCCTGAATTTACCCTTGTTGTCTTCATCCTCTACAAACCGACAATTGCTGTCGCAATTATCGACATGTAGTGGACGAAGGTATAAGTGGGTGACAAATTGCCATGTATTAGTAAACCAGTTTCAGGGAAATTTTCATTCTAAAACACCCAGTTGTATGCAAATTAAATCTGTTTTCGGGGATGTAAAATGATGCTCTAATGCATCGTGGGGGCTTAAAGGGTTAATATCAGCTGATTTACACAGTGTTATTTCCCATATTGCATCTGATGCTACTCCGAGATGTTGGCCCAATGTTGGTTTAATCTGGACCACCGTCTGCGACGCTGACCCGGCACCGCGCCAGCATTGGTTAAGTTATGGCAGGTGCCAGATGAAACGGCATTTTTACCAGCAGATGATTTACACAGAGTTATTCCCCATATTTATTCTGTTGCCACTGCCAGACGTTGATCCAATGCTGAAGTAATGTCGGGCCACCGTCTGCGACGCTGGCCCGGCATTGAAACAGCATTGGGTCAAAGTCTCGTTTCCCTACTTCTCTCTGATCATTAATGAATGGGTTTCCCCGCGAATCAGATCATATTGTTAAGAATGACACGAGGCTCTGTAGACTGAGTGACCACTAAATATTGCCTCGCGTCGCTTTCTGCATTTTGTTGCAATGATTTACGTAGCGTTCGCTTATTGTGGCAATATCGTGCAGGAGGACGTCCCAAGTCAGGAATGGGCCCTACGCTTAGCGCACAATAGACTGCCATTAATAATAAATAGCACTGCATACGCCAGGGTTTTGAATAGTTTTGAGCACTGTATATGCACAACCTCGATGCATGCGACCAGGACGGGATTAGAGCCCTTTATTACCCATCCACAGCTTGACCAAACTGACCAGGCTCCTACAGTTAATTACAGTTAAGATGGGCGGGGGCCCTAGGGTAGTAGTTAGCACTGCACTGCATACGCCAGGGTTTTGAATAGTTTTGAGCACTGTATATGCACAACCTCGATGATAAACATCCGACCAGGACGGGATTAGAGCCCTCTATTCCCCATCCACAACTTGACCAAACTGACCAGGCTAACAGTTAATCACAGTTAAGATGGGCGGGGGCCCTAGGGTAGTAGTTAGCACTGCTGCCTTTCACACCAGGGTTCGGGGTTCGGTTCCCTGTCTCGGCAGTTTGAAAGAAACAAAAAATGTTTCTTCCCCATCCACGTGTGAAAGTCAGTATTGTAGGGAGCCTCCGTGACCGAGAGTTAAGGTGCTGGGCCTCAGACCTCCAGGGCTCAAATTTCGAATACTGTGTCTGGAGGACAGTGTCATCTCAATCATCTCACCATCTTCAGAAGGTTCTCCTGGCCCAGTTGACCCTATATGTGCAAAAAGGTGGCCTAAACCCGATTCATACCAGTTTTTCCTACAGTTAATACACCACGGACTTGTCCAATTAAAACCCGCCTTTCCCAGGGGCGGACCTCTAATTTGTGAAAGGGGGATCCCATAGAAAAAATATAGTTTAGTTGTCGACGAATGATTTTTTATGTTTCTCTGCTAATATATTAATGGCCACTCGGTGATTACAATGTTATATAAATCATACTTCATTGTATTGGATTGCTAGGTGAAAACATTGCAGGTCAAGGCTTTTGGATTTCACAGAATACCGATATTTTGGCAATTTTGATTGATGTTGAGGACGTTTAGTTAAAAAAGAGGGGATGGGTCAGGACCCTTAGATCCACCATTGTTTACTGTGCAGGATCAGGCAAAATAGTGGAATTATTTTTTTTTACAAAGTTTACAAAATCATTTTTAGCTTCAAGTGGGTGAAAAATACTAATGTTTGTTCAATTTGAGATCAAACATTTTCAAATTTGGATGTTTAAATTTCATTCCAAATAACAATGATTCACCTGCTAATCAGGCTGATAGAACGGATTGAAAACGTTTTTATTCTTGGTAACCCATTTCGGGTTAAGGCGCTGATTGAGTGAGTGGATGTGACTCTACATCGCTTTCTACAATGTGGCCCAATGCTGGTACAGCGTTGGTAATGTCGGCCCAGCATACACACATCGTTAGAACGGCATCCCCGGGAACTGCCATTTCCATGATCAGATGCGATAGTGGAATTTGAAACCTTTATAAAGTTATAAAGACATTTTTAACCTTAAGTGGGTGAAAAATACTAATGTTTGTTTAATTTGAGATCAAACATTCGCAAATTTGGATGTTTAAATTTCATTCGGAATAACAATGATTCAACCTGCTAATCATGCTGATAAAACGGATTAAAAACGTCTTTATTCTTGGTAACCCATTGCGGGTTAACCCTTAAAGCACCGAATTCTTCTTGTAAAAACCATGGAGACCAAAGGTTTTTTTCATTTTGAAACTATCATAAATGTCTTAGTTAGCTCTTTCTGCTTCATTTGAATACCTATGTTATGGGTCTATACGGCCATTAGAAATATGTTTACTCTTACAGTACGGGGATCGTCTGCAGACATCAGAATCAGACGTCTACAGACGTCAGATTCTGACGACTAAAGTCGATCCTCACACTGTAAGGGTGAAGGTGCTAATCGGCTGAGTGGATGTGACTTTACATCGCTTTCTACAATGTGGCCCAATGCTGGTACAGCGTCGGTAATGTCGGCCCAACATTCATACATCGTTAGAGCGGCATCCCTGGGAACTGCCATTTCTCATGAGGAATGTGATAATATTCTGTACAGAGCGTTTTTCTCTCCAGATTTTTGACATTTAATTTTTATACCTGGAATTCTGAGTCTGGGATCTAACTAGAGCACGATGGCTCGCCCAAGATGAATGGATGAATGGGGCTTTAGGCCATTTGTAAATACAGGCTAAACTGAGCCAGGAGAATCTCCTTAAGATAGTTAGATGTATCAGATTATATTGCCTTTCAGACACAGGATTCGAACAAGCCGTGTACGCTACCTCCGAGTCACTGGGACTCCACAATACTTAATCACTACGAATTGACGAGAAAAAACACCGAGGGTTGTTTAGTGGGATATTTATACTGAATGGAGTATGTTTCATAAATAATCATTAAGATACGACTATTTGACATTACACACTGTAATATAGTTATAATGGATAAGATACGAGTATTTGATATTAAGTAGTAAAATATACTATATAATTAATAATGGAGATACGACCATTCCATATTACATGGTTTGATATAGTAATTAGAAAATAATGGGGATTCGGATATTTGGCATTACATGGCGCAATATAATTGATGCGTAATATTTCATATACGATTATTTGACTTTACATGGTGTAATAACATAGTTTACTTTGATTATATTTTGCTACGCTGTGTTTCTCAACGGATGAAATGTATTTGGATCTGTGAAATTCAAGTCCACAATTCAATATCAGTCTCTCTTAGATTTAGGACACATTGCACATTGTAAAAAATAGCTACGCGAAATGTAATGAAGAAGAAAAAGTTTACATTATTTCACTTTATTATAAATAATAATAGAATCTGGAGATACGACTATTTTATATTAAACAATGTATAATATTCATTATATTAGATTGGAAATACGAACATTAAATAGTAAACGCTGTAATATTGATAAATTACAATGCAGATACGGCCATTTGAAATTACACGATGTAATCTGTAGATACTGTGTTATGACCTCCCTGTCAGACAGGTGTTTTAACTGCCTCGTAATGTAAACACCATATTCCTCTGGAATGTGATAATCTATACAGCAGAAAAAAAAATCTACCAGAAAAAAACACACGGCCACATAATTGCAATTTAATTTTGTATCCACTGGAAGTTGTGCTTCGCTACCGCGACCCACAACTTCAAGTGATTAAAAAAAACTGAAATCAAAATATCTGCCAATCTAGCAAATTTAATGCTAATTTCTACTTAAAAAAAATTATTGGAAACAAAAATGTTGAAAACGGCAATATACATTTTCAATATTTATCTTTATAAACTCTATATAAACTCTTTATATTAAACTCTATTTTTATGAACTACAGGAATCATCACATACATATTTTGCCTGGTCAAGTTCCAATTATACATTACATTTCATTTTTTCAAACATAGGTAATAGCTGGTAGTACGTAGCGAGAGATGATCTGAGAAGATAGTAGATATTGCGACTTATGTTGTAAAAGTAAACACAGAACGAAACGTTGTGAGGAAAAACGCTTCAAGGTATAAAACGCTTCTATCACGGCCTATCTATGAGTAATCTGTAAAATAATGCTGTTTATTTCGTATGCAATGCCTTAGCCCAAAGTATATGTATAACACATTCTAACAGTCTAAAACAGATAATATATTTATTTCGCCATTCGATCAAAGCCTATCAATAAGTAATATAAGCATAAATATCATGTGGTCGATAGTTTTCTCTTTTCTGTTTTTTATGCGTCGTGTATAATTTGTTGGGACATGAGATCGCCTACCACAAGCCCCTTCGCGCAGTGGTTAACCATTTAACCGCCAAATCATGCAAATGAAATTTCACCCACTTGAAGCTGTGTCTCGCTGACGCGATCCACAACTTTAAGTGAGTGAAAATTCCTCAGATTTAACAAAAAAGAGGTCAACGATTTTGAAATCCAGTTGATTGGAATCAGACTTTATCTGTAACACGTTTGATAGCTGGTATTTATATGTTAATAAAATGAAAAACAAGATAAGATCGGCACCGGTGGTTAAAGGGTTAAAGCTGCCTGCTTGGACAGTCGGAGATCGCGGGTTCGAACCCCACTCTGGCCTTCTAATTTCAAAGAAACAAAATGTTTCTTCCCCACTCACTCAAAAAGATGCAATATTGTAGAGAGCCTCCGTGACCGAGAGGTAGCATGCTCGGCCTCAGACCGCCAGGGCTCGAATTTCGAATCATGTGTCTCGAGGGCAGTGTCATCTCATCATCCTCAGGAGGTTCTACTGGCCCAGTTAAGCCTATATATACACAAAACATGTTGTTATTAGACCAAAACAGGTGGCATAAGACCACATTAATGTTTTTGCCACAAGCCACAACATCAAACTGGAGCCTTTGGGCGAGGTCTGGAGAGATGATATCTTGATAACGTTTACCCAGTGATGAAGCTTGCATTCTAAAGCTAAATATTATCCACCGATAAGATAATCAAGGTTGTCGTTTATTAGTGAACTTGGGCCTATGTTGTTGCACGTCAATTTGTCAATCTAAAACAATGTTGTCAGCGTTTTCCGTGCCGTAATAGGTTTCCTAGCTAAACATTAGACAATATATTGACAAAATCGAACTAGCCATCTCAATCTGTATATATACCATTTACAATATCAGATCTTTTAGAAATGTATTGTATTATTGAATGTATGACAGGGCACATATTTTAAAAAGAGAATCTTTGCTAATATGTATACACCCTGTATAAATATATTCTGATAAATAAATACTCCATGGCAGTGATACAGCAAGCAAACACCTTGAGCGAATGGTGGTCGTTGACGTAACGTGGCACAGTTTCCGAAATATAGCAATTTAAAAACAAAAACTATGCCGTCATGGAGAGGGTCAATGTTGGTTTGCAGTAGTATTCACTAGTGCCCAGAGGGTCGAAATTTCGCTCCTTTTTCGTCTCAGACGCACCGTTTTCGAGATATGACCGTTTTAAGTTTTGTAATGTATTGTCAGTGGGACTTTTGTGACCTTTGACCCGGCCGTACTCGCACGTTATTTGTCGGATCGCTTAGAAAAGATATAGCACCCTACCTCACTACCCAAAAACCATTTGGGTCAAATTTCAAGTCGATCAACTGAGTGAGAAATAGATGCACAAAAAACAGCCTTAGAATAATAATAAGCAGAATAAGAAAGTATCCAGTAGGAAAACAATTGTTTGGACGTAGTAAAACGTCCAAACTAGTATTTGCACATCAAGTTTTGAAAATATTTGTTCTCAAATTAAACTAATGTGAGTAATTTTCACCCACTTGAAGTTGTGGATCGCGGTAGCGAAACACAACTTCAAGTGGGTGATATTTTAAATTAGATGATTTAGAGGATTCTGGGTGTATCATCAAAAACCTACAGTGTAGAAAACTACAACAGAAATGAAATGAATCGGGCTTTAGGCCACCTTTGTGCACATATAGGCTAAACTGGCCAGGAGAACCTCCTGAGGATGGTGAGATGATCGAGATGACACTGTCCTCCAGACACAGGATTCGAAATTCGAACCCTGGCGGTCTGAGGCCGAGCACGCTACCTCTCGGTCACGGAGGCTCCCCACAATACTGACTTTCACACGTGGATGGGGAAGAAACATTTTTGTTTCTTTCAAACCGCCGAGACCGGGAACCGAACCCCGGACTCTGGCGTGAAAGGCAACGGTGCTAACCACTACCCTAGGGCCCCCGCACAAAACTACAACAGAAAACCGCCAGCTCGTCGTGTTCCAGCGGCAATCTTGACTAGAATTGTTTATAAATTTTTACTAAACCATGGCACCCAGCAAGCACAACACAGCCGACACAAGACGTTGAATCAATGCTGGTTTACGTTGGTCCGACGTTGCAGACGGTGGACCAACGTTAAGCCAACGTTGATTCAACGTCTCTTGTCTACTGTGAAGATGTTAACTTAAAGTTTGTTTAATGCTGGGCCACCGTCTACAATGCTGAGCCAACATTGTTTCAACATCAGCAAACACAATATGTTGAACCGATTCTTGATTAATATCGGGCCACCGTCTACAACACTGAGCCAACGTTTACCAATATGTGAAGCTCGAGCCAAGAACGATTAGGAAATCGAACCCGGGACGATTTCTGTTCTTTCCGTAAACTAGATATTCCACAGGATCTCGGATAAAACCCGGGAAAAAGGGCAACTAAAAAACTGCGAAATCTAAGTCTCGGAGAAAGTCGCATTGACGAGATGACGACGAGAGCACCTGTCGGTGTTGTTCACAAGGCGGATTCAGTTCACGGGTTGTAAAATATTTTTTTTCACCACGTGTTGTCAGTGATTGAGATTGGTTTACATGTCCTGCAATGGGCTCTGTGGCGATATGGGATGTATGAATGAACGGACGGATGGACGGACAGATAGATGATTAGATAGATACAGAGACGCTTACACGTCCTGCAATGGGCTCTGTGGTGATTTGGGTTGGATGAATAAATGGACGGACGGACGGATGGATGGATGGATGGATGGATGGATGGATGGATGGATGGATGGATGGATGAATGGATGGATGGATGGATGGATGGATGGATGAACAGACGCTTACAGGTCCGGCAATGAGCTCTGTGGCAATATGGGATGGATGAATGAACGAGCGGACGGACGGACGGATGGATAGACGGATGCACAGGCACTTTCACATCCTGCAATGATATCTGTTGCGATATGGGATGGATGAATGGAAGAGCGTTCAGATTCTGATGTCTAAAATCAAACACCGAACTGAAAAAAATTATTCTTTATTTATTTATAATGGCCGTAGACCCATAACATATGTATTCAAATGAAGGAGAAGGAAGTAACTAAGACATTTATGATGGAAAAAAATTAAAATGGAAAAACCCTTTGGTCTCCATGGTTTATATAAAAATATTCCAGCGTTTTAATGGTGATTGATTTGTCTTTATTGTGTGTCGTGATCGTTTACGCCTTATCCTGCTGGGTGAATTAAGGCTCCCCCTACCCGGTTGGAAGCTTTTTGTTTTTGTACGGTTTCGTCCGCCGCCGGCGGCGGCGCCGCGCATGGACGCCGCCTCTCATCCATACCATGTCACCCTGATATCTACAAAACCGCTTTTTCAATTAATTTGGTGTTCAGCATACTGGATACAAGTATTAATTCCTTGGCTGCATTAATTTTTCAAAAAGTTCGGGAAAATTTCGGGTCATGGCGGCCATCTTCAATCTTTTTTTGCAAAATTAGGACCTTGTCACCCTGATAACTTTGAAGCCGCTTATCCGATATACTCAATATTCGAAATACTGCATAATAGTATAAATTCCTAGCCTGCATCAATTTTTCAGGAAGTTCGGAAAACCGGGTCATGGCGGCCATCTTCAATCTTTTTTCGCCAAATTAGGACCTTGTCACCCTGATACCTTCAAAGCCGCTTATCCGACATACTCAATATTCAAATACTGCATAATAGTATTAATTCCTAGAGCGCATCAATTTTTCAGAAAGTTTGGGAAAATATATGGGTCATGGCGTCCATCTTTAATCTTTTTTCGTCAAATTAGAACCTTGTCACCCTGATAACTTCAAAGCCGCTTATCCGATAAATTCAATATTCAAGGTACTGGATGCTTGTATTAATTCCTAGACTGCATCAATTTTTCAGAAAGTTCAGGAAAATATCCGGGTCATGCCGGCTATCTTTAATCTTCTTTCGTCAAATTAGAACCTTGTCACCCTGATATCTACAAAACCGCTTTTTCTATTCACTTTGTATTCACCATACTGGCTGCAAGTAGGCCTATTAATTCCCAGGCTGCATCAATTGTTCAGAAAATTTATGAAAAAATTCTGGTCATGGCGGTCATCGTAATCTTTTTTCGTCAAATTAGGACCTTGTCACCCTGATAACTTCAAAGCCGCTTATCCGATATAGTCAATATTAAAAATTCTGCATATTAGTATTAATTCCTAGACTCCATCAATTAGTTTATATAAATTTTCACCCACTTGAAGTTGTGTGTCGCTACCGCGATCCACAACTTCAGGTGGGTGAAAATTACTCATATTTGTTTAATTTGAGACGAGATATTTTTAAATCTTGATGTTTAAACTGTCAACGGACTGAAAACGACTATACCTTAGGCCACAACGAACCAGTAGCGCATGTCTTTCGTTGATTTCTCAGTCAATTATTAACAATAATCAAAATTTCGACCTTATTATTTATTTGAGAGCAATTCTTAGATATATGATCGTCCAAAGAAATGTCCCAAGATTTTGTACGGGAAAAATGTGAGGCTGAAACCTGTTACAGCCACGGGGGCTACCACTGCCTACGACGCCGACCCAGAATTGCAGCAACATTGGTTGACCGTCTGTTGCCCGATTATTATAAGGCCCAGTTGTGTATAGATGCTGGAACAACCTCCGTTTATCCAGCAATCAGCAGCATTGTATGTCAGCGAATTGTCAGACCACATCAACTTAGCCTCTGCTGGATGAGTAAATTAATAAATTAAAAAAATGAACGTTTGGATGGATGGATGGATGGATGGATGGATGGATGGATGGATTGATTAATGGATGGATGGATGGATGGATGGATGGATGGATGGATGGATGGATGGATGGATGGATGGATGGATGGATGGATGGATGGATGGATGGATGGATGGATGGATGGATGGATGGATGGATGAGAGAATGGATGAATGAACATAAATAATTGAATCATGAATGTATCATGAAATGGATGGATATATTAATTATTAAATGAGTTAAAAAATGAATAAACCAATCAATCAATCAATCAATCAATCAATCAATCAATCAATCAATCGATCGATCGATCGATCGATCGATCGATAGATCAATGAACGATTGTATGAATACATGTATGAATTATTGTGAATGCACAAATGAATTATAGATGAATGGCTGAAAAAATATGAATGAATTATTGGATGAATTAATGAACGAATAAATGAATCAATCAATGAGTGAATCATTTAATTTTCAGTGTACATGGTACATGTCATGTCCTGGTGTTGGACTCAGTGATACACCATGTATAATGTTACCGTGTCCTCTGTGGTCAATAGGCAGCATATCATCAATGTTGGGTTAATGTTGACTCACCGTCTACGAAACTTGCCCAGCATAAAATAAACGTTTTATGTGACCGTGTCATCTGGGGCAAGAAAAACCAGACATTGAACCAATGTTGGTTTAATGTTGGTCCTACGACGCTGGCCCAGCATTAAACCACCATTGTTTTGTGTGTTTACTGGGTAATGTTCGTCTCTATATGGCTCTCTCTCTCTCTTCACTTTGACCTTTAAAACATCTCCAGCTGACAATCACCCTTGACATTTACACAGAAGGCTGTAGTGTTGACAGCAAGGCTTCCTGTGTAACACAGTGGATAAGGGAAGAATGGGCGCCATGATGGTTGGGTCTGTATGCCACCTGAGTGGGGACACCATGATGGATAGGTCTTTATGCCACCTGAGTGGAGACACCATGATGGATAGGTCTGTATGCCACCTGAGAGGGGACACCATGGATAGGTCTCTATGCCACCTGAGTGGCTACACCGTAGATAGGTCTGTATGCCACCTGAGTGGAGACGCCATGGATAGGTCTGTATGCCACCTGAGTGAAGACACAATAGATATGTCTATATCCCACCTGAGTGAGGACACCAAGGATAGGTCTGTATGCCACCTGAGTGTGGACACCATGGACAGGTATGTATGCCACCTGAGTGTGGACACCATGGATAGGTTTGTATTCCACTTATGTTGCACAAAACACAAACACAACATTGGGCTAGTGAGGTGAGGTGAGTGAGTGAGGTGAGTGAGATGAAGTGAGGTGAGTGAGTGAGCCGCTCAGTGAGGTGAGGTGAGTGAGGTGAGGTGAGTGAGGTGAGGTGAGTGAGGTGAGATGAGTAAGATGAAGTGAGTGAGATTAGATGAATGCGGTGAGTGAGTGAGTGTGTGAGCGAATGAGTGGATGCGTCCTTGTTCTCGGTGTTTCACCTCTCACTGGTCCATTTGGCTCGTGTCTCCTCTATTAGCTGTACCTCCCGCTGGCCCGTTTTACCTGTATCTCCCTCATCCATCATTGTACCGTTCCATCTTTGCTGACAAATCTGTTCCACCCATATATGATCAATCTGTGGCCCAATCATCGCTCACTCGCATACAGTATCAGCTCGCTCACCGCATACAACAAAAACTGACCTTTTCTGTGTTTGCTGTAAACACGAGGCGTTAGCTCAGCGTTGCTTTAACCATAGATTATCCAAATAATTAACGTAGGGTTAAACCATATATGGTTAATCTATGTTTTAACCCTGCATGAATTTGTGGGACGCGGTAGCTGTTTTAATCCTTTCATTTAATTCTTTCTTTATACGTCAGAATCTGACGTCTACAGACGTCAGATTCTGACGTATAAAGACGATCCCCGCACTGAATGAATTAATATATTTCTATGGGACGTAGACCTATAACATAGTTATTCAAATGAATCAGAAAGAGCTGAGTAAGACATTTGTGATGATTTCAAACAACTAGTGATGCCGATTTGGGTTCAAATTTCCAGGGAAAATCAAAGAATGACATGATTTCATGTTCCCACTGTGATGTTGTGTGTATATGTGCACACAACATAGTGACAGCATGCCACAGATACGCCAACTAACTTCCGGCGCCAGCGTTTATAGTCAAAATCATTACTTTTCTGTGGTGAATAATTCTTTAGGCTTTATCAGTCAATTCTTAATCATTTTTTTTATGAAATTTTGCAACCACTATTTTAAAGTAACTACACTAAAATTTTGTCCCGCTATAGACCCATGAACTTCATTCAATTTTAATCTCTTAATTTGATTACATTTCAAATGCTGGTAGCTTGAAATACTCACCAAAATATTTACAAAAGTTGTAGTATAGGGATGTTGCCAAATTTCATGGAATTCGGGTTGAGCATTAGCTGAAGAAAAGAACCTGCGTTAACGACAATAATATGATGCTAACTGTAGCCAACATGACACGCGCCAGACTTTCACCTTTGACCTAACACACAATCTATCTGTCCTTGAGCCACTTAATGAGGTGACCTTGACCTCGCCTGTAGGGATCACCACCTTCTCCACTAACAAGCTTTCCAGCAAACACGAAACGTTGACGCAATGTTGTTTTGGTGTTGGCCCAGCGTCGTAGACAATGGGCCAACATCAAATGTTTTAAAATACGCACACAATATATTCGTATCGGATTTGTCCGCCCACGCACCTCCGCATTACGAAAGGACGGGACATCAGAAATTTCGAAACAAACCCATTCAGTCTTCGATACAAGATTGGAATCATATATTGCCTATTAATTATGGCACCAGGATAGCTCATTGTAGCGTGGTTGGCTCAGAGCCGAGGCTACCGGGTTTGAGTGGGCCTAACTGCGGCCGATATATCTTCTTGGTGTACACAATCATATGCAGTGACCCAAACTGTTCAAATTCGGGAGATAATAATGACAACTGAACGTATGACCGATTCGCGCCGCATAAAAAAACGTAAAAGAAAGAAAGAAAAATGACCAATATGTCAAAGTTGACATGTGAACGGTCAATAAAAACTTGTATTATGTCTAGCTTACATGTAATTTACAAAGAAAACAAAAACAAGTATTTGTCTAATCAGTAGCATGCACTTCCAAATATTACACTTCAAAAAAGTGTAAAACGACAATACGAAAGGGGCATAACCACACCCTAAATTGTTAAATTACCAAGTGTTCGTATTTTAGGAAATTCCACCTTTTCTTTGTCTTTTATAGTTGCATGTATTCATTGTCTCTATTAAAAGCAAACAGCAGTAACTGCCCACTTTACCAGTATCAAGTTATTGCTGTTTGTCTTTTATAGTTGCATGTATTCATTGCCTCCATTAGGGCTCTGGGTCATCGACCATGTCACATGCACGCTGTGAGTTGCCTACTCAACAAACGAGATATCGACCCAATGTTGGTTTAATGTTGGGCCATCGTCTGCGACGCTGACCCAACATTAACCCAGCATTGCGTCACATTCACGCTGAATGCGGCCTTGATATGCGATGAAATGAATGGTCAAACCGTTGATGAACGTGTTTGCCTCCAGATCACACCAGCGTGCTTTTGTTCAGGAGCGTGTGCTAGTCGCCATCTGGTTAATTACTTACACTATGGATCAGGCCAACATCCGTCTAGGCCCTGACCTGACCCCCCCCCCCCCTATACTATATAGTCTGTCCAACGGTGGAGGATTGTTCAAAATTATTGGTAGATTTTCGCTAACTACTCTCGTCAATTCAAACGGATTTCCATGAAATTTCTAAACACTATTTTCTAGTTATTTGGCATCTGTCGGGAAGATTTCAGTAAAAAAAATTGTATGGTTCATAAGGTAGACTATTTGAAGATAACATAGGCCGTCATAATAGAGTCTTTACTAATTACTTCTAATTTTGCAATCCCTTTATTTTCTAAAAAAATGCGAATCCAATGGATATTTAAATTTAGTCTTTAAAATAATGTTTAGGTTCTGGGTCCCTCTAAGCATCTTAATATTAGGATTATCTCAACTTTATATTATTTTTATTATAAAAGTTAAGATAAATGTTAACATTTCCAATTAAAATAAGAGAAAGTTAGGATAATCCTAATTTTAGTATTCTTTGTGGGATGTGCCCCTGCTCTCAGTTAGTTTGAGATGCATTTAACTGTAAGTTGTGCAGGCCCGTTTTATGCCAAGAGTTGTCCCACAGTGCACGGCGCGAGTCACAGAAACCAGTCACAGACAGACATCGGCTTGTTAATGTACCGCTATTCACCAGGTGGCGCTCATCATAGTCGTTTTTAGCCCGTTTTATTAGCCCATTAATATGCAGATAGACCCCTATTGGGAAGGAAATATGTGTTTAAACTTTAAGATTTGCAAATGTGAAGGTCTCAAATTAACCTAATATGAGTAATTTTCACCCATTTGAAGTTGTGGGTTGCGCTATCATGTTTATAATTGTTTAGCACAGTGGCTGACTGATTGCTTAAATTTATGAAATTATATACTCATAGATTCCGACCAAGTATATGGACTCATTTAAAAACTGCTCTCAAGGTATGAACAACAAACAGTGTTATTGATCAAGTTCGATGCCTGATGGTGGTTATGACGTTATTGTGGAATACTAACACATGACATTCTGGTGCCGCCTTGTTCCACGCATAACGAACAGTGGACTATGGCTTTATAAATCATTTTAAAAAATGACATAGAAATAAACCTTTGATCTTTGAGATTACCTAGAATCATCTTCATTGATACCAGACATGGATACTCCTGTCAAAAATACGTAACAAGATATAGATACATTTTTTGTTGAAAAACCTTAAATAGAACGTGTGGTCCACAAACATTGTGTACACCATCTTGGATTTATGCAAATTAGGTAGCCTTCAACCAATTGAATTTTAGTGAATCTTAACCCTTAAAGCTCTGACATATTTTTGTATTAACCATGGAGACCAAAGGGGTTTTTCAATATGAAATCAACATAAATTCCTTAGTTAACTCTTTCGGCTTCATTTGAATACCTATGTTAGGGGGTCTACGACCATTATAAATATGTTTACAGTGCGGTGATTGACTTTAGACGTCTAATGTCGTTCCCCGCGTTGTAAGTGTTAGTATGTTTTTATATTGATGATTCTGAGCTGATATGTGAATTTTTGTTTTTTACATGCAATTTGGTGGATCTTCCTGTATTTTGACTGGACTATCAGGGGTATTGTCATGATATGTAACAAAAAATAGGATTTGTAGACCCCCTCTCTCTCTCTCACCTAGATCCACCACTAACCCTTACAGCGCGGGATCGACTTTAGACGTCAGAATCTGACGTCTACAATCGATCCCTGCACTGTAAGAGTAAAAATATTCATAACGATCGTAGACTCACAACATAGTATTCAAATGAAGCGGGAAGAGCTAACTAAGCCATGTATGCTGATTTCATATTGAAAAAAACCCTTTGGTCTCCATGTTTTGTACAAACATATTTCAGCGTTTTAGGGGTGTCTAAATGCCGTTATTTGTCTGTTTTGCCAGCGCTCTCTATGGATGCCGCCTGGTCTCACAGCTATTAGTGGCAGAGTAGGACAGGTAGCAGGGATAAATACATGACGGATTATAATATGTCTACTGTGATCCTCGTTGAGGGGGGGGGGGGGTATACTCATGGACGGTGGGTGTTTACACTGGCATTAACAAGTAACAAGTATTTTTTTAGTTTTTATCACGTTTTATTTGCAGATAGGCCCCTATTGGGAAGGAAATGTGTGTTTAAGCTTCAAGATTTGCAAATGTGAAGGTCTCAAATTTAACTAATATCACTTTTTTTTTACCCACTTAAAGTTGTGGGCCGCAGTATCATGTTTAGCATTGTTTAGCACGGTGCCTGACTGATTGTTCAAATTTATGAAATTATATACTCATAGCTTCCGACCAAGTTTATGGACTCATTTAAAAAACTGCTCTCAATGTGGCGTCTGGTATGAAAAACAAACAGTATTATTGATCAAGTTTGATGCCTGATGGTGATTATGACGTCATTGTAGAATAGGCCTACCCACCCATTATATTTTTATATTTTGGGGTCGCCTTGTCCTAAGTGTAACGAACAGTGGACTATGGCTTTACAAAACCTATTAAAAAATGACATTGAAATAGACCTTTTGATCTTTGATGTTTCTGTACTGATTGATGACAATATAAAAATACATGGAAATGCAATTTGGTGGGTCTTTCCATATTTTGACTTGACAACATAAGCGGCATTGTCATGATATGTATTTATTTTTTTATTTGTGGGCCCCCCCCCCCTCTCTCTCTCACCTAGATGCATCACTGTGTCAGCAGGCCGTTATTTGTCTGTTTGTCCAGCGCTTCTATAAATGTCGCCTGGGCTCACAGCTATTTGTGGCAGAGTAGGACAGGTAGCAGGGATAAATACTAGCCGTGGTGTCCTCTCCGAAGCTGTGGATCGATGTATTTGCTTTACCCGAAAAATCCAACATAATGGTGACCAAGAGCGATCCCGACCTCAAGGTCCAAAAGATGTCCATACCTTTTTAATGACTGTGGACCTTTGAGCTGAGCATGCGGGCATGGAACTAAAATGTTACTGATTCTACAAAATCTATTTTCGGCTTGATTATTTGGCGATATTTTCCGATATGACATAAAATGTCCCACGCTTTTGTACTGGGGCTAGCATAAATACATCAAGGAATATAATATGTTTACTATGATCCTCGTTGAGGGGGGGGGAAGGGGGGTATGATCATGGAAGGTAGGTGTTTACACGTGCATTAACAAGTAACAAGTATTTATTTCTGATGACCTCCAGAGAGGCAAGACATCGATCACTAAAAACGTTCTGTAAATTTTGGTTTAGTGTTTTGCCAGCGACGGTGACCCAACATTAAACCAAGACTGTGTCGATATGTTGTTTACTGTATGGACCAGGGTTGGTCCAATGTTATGAGCTGTGGGCCAACATTAAATCAGAATTACTTCGACTTTTTGTTCTCACTGTGTATGGAGACGTTGAACCAATGCTGGTTTAATAACGGGCCAGCGCCGTAGACAGTGGGCCAACTTTTACCCAGCATTGTGTCGATGTCTCGCGTTCGTTATGTAGCTCTCAGCGTGAATGTGACCTAATGTTGGGCTAATGTTAAACCGGCGTCGTGGACAGTGGGCCAGCAATAAGCCTTCTGTGCGGGGTCCAAATTTAGACGTCATAATCTGACGTCCATTGACGCCAGTTTCTGACTTCTAACGTATAGACGTCATGATTCTGACGTATATAGACGTCAAATTCTATAGACGTCATGATTCTGACGTCTATAGACGTCACATTTTATAGACGTCTATAGACCCCATGATTCTGACGTCTATAGTCTAAAGGCAGTCCCCACTCTGAAATAGTAAAATATATAATAACCAAACACCCACAGTAGACGCTGCGCCAATGTTGGTTTAATGATGTGCCAGTGTTGTAGACGATAGCCCAACATTGAACCAATATTTGATCTAGTAACCGTGCTTACGCTAATGTGGACCGCACCAACACTGGACGTTGACACAATGCTGTTTAAATGTTGGTTCAGCGATGTATACAGTGGCCCAGCTTTAAAATAATATCCATGCTGAGATTAATATACCGGAAACAAAATGTAGGCATCCTGATATGTTGCCTACTGTGTGCACATGGCGAGAACCAAAAGTGGTGAAAAATAGTGATGTGACAGTGGCGAATCGGGAGGGGGGGGGGACACTCTAATTAGCTCCCGCCGTCACCGTAGGTGAGACGGAGGGAGCTATGGATTCCGCCTCCGTTTTCTTCTTTTACCTATAACTTTGTAAGATAATAAGCTAGGATAACCATTTTTGGTATGTGGGTTACTTCCAGGTGGATAATGGACAGGTTAAAATATTTTTAATCTGAATTCAATACGCAAGGTCGCAGAGGAGAAAATGATGATGTTACGGCGTTGGGCCGTCCGTGAACATTTCGTTTCCGGAGCATATCTCTGAAAGTACTTTTCCGATTGTCTTCAAATTTTACAGACAACACCTCTAGGGGTCTAGTTGTGCCTTTTGGGGTATATGAACTTCGACCTACTTTTGGTTCAGAAATATGTCTTATTTAGACGTTTTGACGCACACTTTGTTTCCGGAGCAGATCTCGAAAAGTACTGGGCCGATTACAGTCACCAGCACTTTGACCTAATTTATGACATCGGACTGAAATATTTTGCGGAATATCATGAAAACCGCTCAAGATAGCTACACCATTACTATAAAACAAATTGTAAGGTTTCGGAAGAGGATGCATCTTGAAAAATTTCAAGTCGACAAAATTCAAAATGGCCGCCCATTGACCATTATTCACCTCTACAGGCCTGATATTGCGAAATATCACGAAAACCGCTCAAGATAGCTACACCATTACTATAAAACAAAATGTAAGGTTTCAGGAGAGGATGCATTTTAAAAAATACAACTCGATCAAATTCAAATTGGCCGCCTATCGGCCATTATTCACCTCGACAGGCCTGATATCGGGTAAACTGGGCTAAAAAGCCAAACCATTACTATAAAACAAAGTGTGAGATTTCAGAAGAAGATGCATCTTGAAAAAAATCGACTTGATCAAATTCAAAATGGCCCCTTATCGGCCATTATTCACTTTCACATGGCCGATATTTGTTAAGCCGTGCTAGATGGCTAGACCATTACTATAAAACAAAACGTCAGATTTCAGGAGAGGATGCATCTTGAAAAATTTTGACTCGATCAAATTAAAAAATCGGCATTATTTACCTCGATAGGCCTGATATCAGGTAAACCGTGCTAGATAGCTAGACCATTACTATAAAACAAAATGTTACGTTTCCGGAGAGGATGCCTTTTAAAAACTTTTGACTCAATCGAATTCAAAATGGCCGCCTTTCGGCCGCTATTTACTTTCACATTGCTGATATTTGGTAAACCGTGTTAGATAGCTAGACCATCACTATAAAACAAAATGTGAGATTTCAGGAGAGGATGCATCTTGAAACATTTTGACTCGATCCAATTCAAAATGGCCGCCTATCGGCCATTATTCACTTTCGCATGGCCGTTATTTGGTAAACCATACTTGATGGCTAGACCATTATTTAAAACCAAATGTGAGATTTCAGGAGAGGATACATCTTGAAAAATTTCGACTTGATCAAATTCAAAATGACCGCCTTTAGGCTATTATTCACTTTCACATTGCCGTTATTTGGTAAACTGTGCTAGATGGCTAGACCATTACTATAAGACAAAATGTCAGATTTCAGGAGAGGATGCTTCTTGACAAATTTAGACTCGATCAAATTAAAAATGGCCGCCTATCGGCCATTATTCACTTTCACATGGCCGATATTTGGTAAACCGTGCTAGATGACTAGACCATTACTATTAAACAAAATGTGATTTTTCGGGGGAGGATGCACCCTGGAAATTTTTAACTCTTATCAAATTTAAATTGGCCAACAATCGGCATTATTTACGTCGATGTGCCTGATATCAGGTAAACTGTGCTAGATAGCCAGACCATTACTATAAAACAAATAATTACTATAAAACAAAATGTGAGGCTTCGGGAGAGGATGCACCCTGAATTTTTTTTAACTAGTCTATAACGAATTCAAAATGGCCGTAAATCAGCCATTATTTACCTCGATTTGTCTGATATCGGGTAAACCGTGCCAGATAGGTAGACCATTACTGGGATACTGATTAGGATCATTAATTTCAATGGAGGTTTGCAATCTCTGACAGACTGTCTCGTTCTTATCTTACTCTTAGACTGGGCCTCTTATACCTAGTTGTCTTGCGTCTTGATTTTTGACCTAGCCTAGGACTACATTAATAACCCTACACAAAAATGCTTAAATCAAATTCAAATTCGGAGCGGGAGCTCCTGGACTTATGTAGTCTTGTTTTACTAGGGTAGTGTCTCATCTTGAGGCAGTACCCTGGGTAGTGTCTTAAGTTGAGACACTGCCCTAGGTAGTGTATCAAGTTGAGACACTATCCTAGGTAGTGTCTCAACTTGAGACACTACCCAGGGTACTGCTTCAGGTTGAGACACTATCCTAGGTAATGTCCCAGCTTGAGGCACTACCCTAAGTAGTGTCTCAAGTTGAGGCACTACCCTAGGTAGTGTCTCAAGTTGAGGCACTACCCTAGATAGTGTCTCAAGTTGAGACACTACCCTAGTAAATTGAGAGTGGTAAATACCGATATATTAGCTGAGAGGACCATTGAATGACACCTAAATTTTTATTTTCTCAATTACCACCCCTCCCCCCTCCCCACCTTCACACTTCTGGATCAGCCCCTGAGTATCCACAACGCACGTAGCTTGTGCGCCACCAGGGAAGCCGCCTGTTATGATGTATGTCATACCTGGATCTTATGATCACCTGCTGCTCTCCTTTTATCTCATGCCGACACAGCCCTTATGGGGAAGCCCCACATTACCTGTTGTTCACTGTGGCCATTTCACAACATTCCCTTTATCTTATACTTTGACGGCTATGGCGGTCATCACGCTATTTTTTCACAAACGTTTAGCCGACTAGCGCCTGGGTTTTGAGCCTTGAGTTATGACTAAATTATTGCTGCGACAATTTCACCCAAAGAAGAAGGCCCTTATTTCGTATAATCCATAACGAAAATTACAGCTATTTGAGCTTACATTGTACATATTTTATTATAATACACATTTATATAATATGTATTATGATATGGTAGACCTACACAATAATAAAATAAATGTATTATAATGTTTATATATATAATAAATGTATTATAATATGGCACAAGTTGTGAAAATAATTTTTTTTATAATATACATTTATATAATACATATATTATGATATGGTAAGACCACCGATTAATCAAATAAATGTATTATAATATTCATATATATAATAAATGTATTATGATATGGTACACATTAATAAAATAAATGTTTTTTTTATATACATTTATATAGTAAATGTATTTTTTATATAATATATTTATTTTGATATAATGTTTTTATAATATACTATATCTATTTATGAATTATATTCAAAATTGTGCTATGCGATGAACACAAAGGTTTAATACGTGGTGTTACCATGGTCACCGGTTTGTCCGGCTCCCTGGCAGCCTTCATATTATCGACCATTGTCGGGGGGGGGGGGGGTGGTCCCAGGGGGGAGTCTGGTCAGATGACTGTAATTTGGCCATTATGTCACGGACGTCAACACGTTCCAGAACACACCAGACGGTGAACCGGTACTTGTTCAATGCTGGGCCACCGTCTGCAATGCTGGCCCAACTCAAAAAACAACATTGAGCAAACATGTCCTGTTACTGTGTCATGGAGTGTGTTAAATGCCCAATACTGTTTTAATGCTGGCCCACCGTCTGCGACCCTGGGCCAGCATTGAATCAGCATTGGTTCACGCACGTCAACACATGCCTGTGCTAAATACCCTCATATGCCACGTACGTACCTGTCACCAAGCGTAACATGTTCAGACGTAATGACGCGTGTGTTATAATGGGCACTCACTCACTCACTTACCATATTCACTCACTCACTCACTCACTCACTCACTCACTCACTCACTCACTCACTCACTCACTCACTCACTCACACACTCACTCACTCACTCACTCACTCACTCACTCAATCACTCCCTCACTAACCCACAAAATTACTCATTCACTCACTCACAAAAACACTCACTCATTCACTCACTCATTCACTCACTCACTCACTCACAAAAAAACACTCACTCACTCACTCACTCACTCACTCACTCACTTACTCACTCACTCACTCACTCACTCACTCACTCACTCACTCACTCACTCACTCACTCACTCACTCACTCACTCACTCACTCACTCACTCACTCACTCACTCACTCACTCATTCACTCACTCACTCACTCACTCACTCACTCACTCACTCACTCACTCACTCACTCACTCACTCACTCACTCACTCACTCACTCACTCACTCACTCACTCACTCACTCACTCACTCACTCACTCACTCACTCACTCACCCACTCACTCACTCACTCACTCACTCACTTTCACTCATTCACTCACTCATTTATTGCTCAGCACTCATTTATTGCTCTGCTAGCACTAAGCTAAGGAGCGCTCTCTTTGAAGGTAATATGCCTGTAAATTAATTAGGAGATCTATCAGAAGTTTATACCAGTAAAAACCAGTACAATTAATGCAGTGCTCAGAATAAATTAGTATTTTACTTGACAATGTAATTAGTTTGTGAAGAAAAGTAGATGAAGTATGGTGGGGATATTTAACCCTCTACCTGCAAGAGGCGCTGATATGCACAATAAATAATTTACATCAAGAAATTTTACACTAGTTTTGATTTCGAATTCAATTAATAAAATATTTTGTTACCAATAGTTATTTTGACATAACAGAATTTGACATAACAAATTAACTATTATTCATTATTTAACACAGATGGTAACACAGATCCTACTGTTGATGGCACAAATGTATCTTTATTGGACTCGACGTTCTCTGGGAAAAATAGTATAATAGGGTTATTTGGTAATTATTGTCACTTTAGGGAACATCCGCCCCGAGGATTGCGGAGCTTTGCCACGTGTTTCATCATTAAGGGATTAAGATAAATTAAATTATGCGAAACGTCAGGGCATATCTGGTGGTAAATCCACTAGACATGCCCAGAACCCCTTATCAGACGAGTGAAGGAAAACAATAACTCACCATGCCCTATCACCCCCACCCTCACGTCATCATATGTACACCATCCATCTCATCAAAGGATTACACTGGTTTTAACGCATTACAAAGTCACTGAAATGACCATTAGTGTCTCAAAGTCACGTCACGTTACTTGCCCACTTTACCTACCCACTTTACCCAACCTCTTTACCTACTCACTTTACCTACCCTCTTTACCTACCCACTTTACCCACCCACTTTACCTACCCACTTCACCTACCCACTTTACCCACCCACTTTACCTACCCACTTCAACTACCTACTTTTAAGTTACGTGAATCAGTATTTTACTACCACTATGTGTTGCGCATGTCTCTAGCAGGTGAAGCGGTAATGATTAAAATTTTAAATTAATTAAAGAGACTGGGGATTATTGCATTACTGAGATTGATAAAATTAATCAGTAATTAATCAAACATCCATTAGCTGCACGGGGCTTCCTCTCACAATCCCCTTATTGGACTCATTTTCATGTTCTACATGTAGGCCTATTTCACTTTAAATGCTAAGAGCTGTTATTATCCTCTATGTCATCTTTTTTAAATTTTCACCCACTTGAAGTTGTGTCTCGCTACCGCGATCCACAACTTTAATTGGGTTAAAATTATTCGTATTCGTTTAATTCGAGACCAAACATTTGAAAATCTTGATGTTTAAACAAGCGCTTTATTCCCAATAACAGTGATCAGCCTGCTAAGAAACAAATTAAAAAAGCCTGTAATCTCGAATAGCGACAAGAGGGTTACTTTCAATAATTCATTGAATTCCAATATTCAGCGGGATGACACTATGATAATGACAGTAAAATCATACCTCATTCTCTAACGTTTTACGGCCTAATGCACCAGGCGCATTATCTTATATTAATTACCGATAATTATATCTTTTTGAAGATTGAATCTTCAATGACAATTTTGTCCGTATTTAAGTGGATTTTCCTCAGATTTATCTTTGTCTTTACTCAGATAAAAGGTCTAATTATTATAAAAGCCTTTTTTGTTGGAAAGAGGCTGGATCGTCTGTCGTTAACACTAACAACGCTGGGATCGACTTTAGACGCCAGAATCTGACGTCTGTAGACGTCAGATTCTGACGTATAAAGACGGTTCCTGCACTGAAAGAATTGAAATATTTGTAATGGCGGTAGACCCATAACATAGGTATTGAAATGGAACGGAAAGAGCTAACTAGGACATGTAGGCCTATGGTATTTTCAAATCGATAAACCCCATGATTTACACAGAAATATTTCAGCGCTTTAAGGGTTGACTATAACACCCACTGGCCTGTTGACCCCATCAACACTGTTGACCCCGTCAACAGAGGTTTCTCAATATAGGTGGTCCAACCAGACCCGTATATTCATGACAACATATAGCTACTTGATATGGTGTACTGGTTTTGGTAGTATAGTACTTTTTAACCCAGTTTGCAGCTTATTATGGAGTAGTTACGAATGTTGCATGCTGTATAACATATAAGGAGCAAACTACAACAACTGGCCATAATCTTCAAGCGATTGTCAGTGGTGTGTGTACCCTGGTTCCTCCACTCAACAGCGGAGCTAAAGCAGTGCTCGCCTCTGTGCTCAGGTACTGATGTGACCATGTTAGGGTCCTAAACTGCCGGTCATAGAGTGTTTGACATTAGGATTATCACGTGGGATGAATGGAGTTACCCTGAACTATTGTTACTCCTGGGACTATTCGACTCGAGAATAGCGGATCTGAGTGAAAGGCCACAGCGATTCAGCATTGAATTACAGAACATAACCGTCTGGGGGGTAAATCATCTGATCCTGTGCGTGAATGACAACGCTCTCACCATGCCAATCACCCCACTCTCACGTAACCTCTTGTACACCATTCAGTTTTAGCTTATCCGGCCGAAAGCCAGATGAGCTTTTGTCATGGAGCATTGTCCGTCGTCGTTTGTCCGTCCACAATTCGAGATAATCACTATTTTCCCTCTTGAGTATATTTCGTTCAAACTTTTACACAATGTTCACCAGGCAGTGGTGTGTATATATTGTTCATATCACTAACGTTACTGGCATACAAAATGTGATAAAGGGAAATATATTTACTTTTTAATTTAGGTAACGCCGTTGTTTGTTTGTGTTGTTAGATCCGCCTTGCTGGTGACCTGGAAGCAGAGGACACACGCGCCATCTTGGATTGTATACGGGGGCTACACCTGCCACATCACGTCCTGCAGGTGGCTCCTCTACACGGCGCTCACAGCGCCGATGGTGAACGTCTGCCACAGCTCTCTGATGTACTTCCGGTTGACGGAGAGGCAGCGGCGTACGTTTGCAGACAGCAGATATGTGCGCCCCCTGTCACTACCCCTGAACAGCTACGACACCTACTGAGTAAACCTGCAAATGTTAAACTTTGAAAAATTGTCACAACACTGCTGTTCACAAAATAATATATGTTGTTCAACAACTTAATTCAAAACAAGCTATGTCTCTCATATTTTATGGAAATAACGTAAAAATGATTTTTTTTAAACGAAGAAGTAAATATATTATTATAATATAACTGCCTCTAGATTGTCCAGAAGTGACCACTTAGCAAATTGATACTTTTACTAATTGAGAACTGTTCTCATGTTGGTGATATGCATACTGTTTCTTATTTGGTCAATAAGTGTAATTAATTTTTAATATTTGAAAAGTGGTCACAGATAATGAAGTCCCCTTAGATTTGACATTGGATTCTGGAAAGTTTATCATTTATAAGGCAGATCAACTGTTATGTTTATCTACCAAAGCAAGCTTCTCCAAGAATGGAATTATTGTTTATATATATCAAAGATTTAGAATATATCGCGTCGAAGAGACACAACTT
This sequence comes from Flabesymbios commensalis, assembly GCA_964017125.1. Taxonomy (NCBI): domain Eukaryota; kingdom Metazoa; phylum Annelida; class Polychaeta; order Terebellida; family Flabelligeridae; genus Flabesymbios; species Flabesymbios commensalis. The sequence goes on from OZ024904.1 coordinate 6,805,573, forward strand.
CACGTGGGAGAAAATTCCAATCACTTAAAACGCACCACTACATTATTTTCTTTTTTCGACTCCTAAATTCTAAGCCGGGAATGGTGAGTTATTGTCGTCCTAGTACAGACCAATTATCATGGTAGGCCTATGGTGCTATAATCAATCAGTCAGGTGTAACCCAGCTGTTGATTATGAGGCATCCTCATTATGGTCGGATGTGTTTTAAGTCAGTTAAAACCCTCGGAGATAAAAATACTCTTCAAACGTTTGCCTCAACCTTTTCACGGCTAAAAGCAACTGTAGTCGTTTTCAATCCGTCTTATTAGCCGATTGAATCACTCTTATTGTAAAAGAAATGAGTATTTTACAGATCAATTTTTGAAAATGTTTGTTTGCAAATTAAACTAATGTGAGTAATTTTCATCCACTTGATGTTGTGGGAAGTGGTAGCGAGACACAACTTCAAGTGAGTGAAAATTTAAATTAGATGACTTAGTGTGCAAAGGGTTGAAACTCCTCCCGTATAATTGCGTCTCATTGTAAAAAAATTGAATGACTTCGTTTGTTATATTGTTAAATATCTATAAATTGTGAAAATGTATGAAGCGAATTAATATGAATACAATCATGTGTATGATTAGCATTCTTTGTAATGTTTTTATTTAAGAACACTTGAAATGTAAAACTGGATGTGCTGATCCAGTGTCATAGATAGGGACCCAGCATTGAAACAGCTCTGTGTCAATATGGGGCTCTGTGTTTTGCTAATATAATTGCAAGGACATTAATGGGTTCCCTCTCGACCAATTGAACCTCAAGGGGTATTGTCGTCCCCTTCGTGAGCCGCCGCCGTACGCCGCCACCATACGCCGCTAGTGTTGGCTACAGCTCCAACAATGTCCAACAGATTGAATTCAGAATTTATAGAACTATTCAACTCCTGCGGCAATTTTTTTTACAAAGATCAACAAATCTTGTTAAAGCGATAACGTGAATTTTTTTTATTGGATCTCACCAAATTGTTTTTGTGTTGCCCATGATATGAGATTACCTCATTAGATTTTCAGCTTTCCACCGCTAATCTAAATTGCCGCCAGCTGGCGACTTAATTTTTTCCTACTTATATTTTGTGTTGTTCCTACTTATATTTTGTGTGTGAATAGTGAAAATAGGTTCCAGGGCGCTTCTTTTCACTCTCACTCACCTTGAGACGTGAATATTCTCGCACTCCAAAATTTAATAAAATGGATTTTATAGCAAACCAAAGTATGTTATTAACCCTTTAAATGCTAAACACGTCTCCATTCGTTTTCAATAATATTTTTTTATCATTTCAAATACTAGTTTTTGTGAAATAAATTAATGTTCAAACTGTAGGAATTTTAAATGTTTGGTCCCAAGTTAGACAATTATTATCACTTTTCACTCACTTGAAGTTGTGGATCGCGGTAGCGAGACACAACTTCAAGTGGGTGGAAATTAAATTAAAGAATGAAACAAAACTTATATTAAGACTGGCGAGATAAACCTGTAAAGTAGACAGTCAGACAGACAGGAAAAAAATATTTTGACCACGCAAATACAAAACAATTATCATTACCATTAATAGCATTTTATATTTGGTCAATAATGCATGTTAGGCATTTATTATTATTATTATTATTATTATTATTATTATTATTATTATTATTATTATTATTATTATTATTATTATTATTATTATTATTATTATTATTATTATTAATATTATTATTATTATTATTATTATTATTATTATTATTATTATTATTATTATTATTATTATTATTATTATTATTATTATTATTATTATTATTATTATTATTATTATTATTATTATTATTATTGTTATTGTTATTGTTATTATTATTATTATTATTATAATTATTATTATTATTATTATTATTATTATTATTATTATTATTATTATTATTATTATTATTATTATTATTATTATTATTATTAGCATTACTAGCATTATTAGCATTATTAGCATTATTATTATTATTATTATTATTATTATTATTATTATTATTATTATTATTATTATTATTATTATTATTATTATTATTATTATTATTATTATTATTATTATTATTATTATTATTATTGTATTTCTTTGGACGCTTGTATCCAGCTGCATATCCGATCACAGCGCTTACAGAACAAAAAGTCATGCTAAAAGTTTCAGTAATCTTATTAAAAACAAGGTTAAAAACGTGGGCCATCAGTGTAATCTATATGCAGCCTGGAATAGGTGTGTTTTCAATGTTAGTTTAAAAGATTGTAGTGTGCGAATCATTATTTAAATGCATGGAACATCTGCCATGTTTTCTTTGATGACAATAAGAATATATATATCTATATACAATGTACAACAATGAACATTGTTATTAATTCATACTCTGATACTTTAAAATATAATACTGTTCTATTTCAAAATGATTAATGATTCTATCACAATATGATTATTAATTACTATATTGCAATATGATAAATAATGATTATGCATCCCATCCCCTGACATGAACGGATGTATCTGCCACGTCGTAGAGTGACAGAGTACGTAAATCATACCTGAGGTGATTTGACAGGAACAGCGCAAATATAACAACAAATTT